>VWYI01044757.1:84855-100145 GCA_013399455.1 Anthoscopus minutus | reverse complement strand
ACTTTTTTTGGAATTTGGGGGAGAAGAGAGAGGGGTCTCTTGTTTTATTGCATTCTATGCACTTAAGAAAGCAAGCCATAAATATTAAGTGCAATTTTCAATAATAATACTCAGAAATAGATCATGGATATTCTGCCTATTGATCCTGTCCCCGGCATAGCTTCAGCATTTCATTATTTTATAAAAGCACTGCATGAACAAAAAAAAAAGATTATTTTTTAACACCAACATCAAAAAAAGATTATTTTTTAATATCAACATCAAAAAAAAAATTGTTTAACATCAACAATAAACAGATTATTTTTTAACATAACAACATCTTTTTTTTTGTTGTTTATATCTTTTAGATTTACCTGAAGACTTGAATATCCCAAAGATTTGTGACCAGATGCTTAACACAATTTTTTCTTGCCAGCATCTGTAATTTTGAGGAAAAGATAGGAAATTAGGTCTGAAACTTGCAAAATTACTGGCTTCATTAACAGTGTAATTGCACTGCTCTAGATACGCAGTGTAATACATGTTTTGAGGTGTGCATAATGATAGCTGTAGTTTCCTGGGTAAGAATGAGTTTGAAAATGAGTGACTTCAGTGTCTCTAAAAATGAGTGACTTTAGTGTCACACTCAACCATGTACAAATATCTGAATACATGGAAGGTAGTCATGAAGGAAATAATAAAGACAGAAAATGTAGACAAGAAGATTGTGCCTCCTTATCAAATGCTGGCAATGCTTTGACATAGAACTTTTTAACTTTTAAAAAGAGACCTTCTTAGGGGTGTTTGTATGTGCTTCTGTTTTAATGTAGGTGACAGATTGGTATTAAGAAGCTTAGGGTAGTGTTTAAAATGTTATAAGTACCATGTATACCTATGTTTGACCCAGATATCAACCTCAGTTTCCAAAAAAAGTCGGTAAACTCTACAGAATCAAGGACATTAAAAATTATGTCTAAAAGCAGATTGTTCAAAGTTAAAATTTCTGATGTGGTCAGATAGATGCATAACTTCAAAGGCCAAAGAAATACTGTGGTGCTGTGTAACCAGGTTAAGATTGTTTAATTCATGCACTGACAATAAGTAGTTATACTTTACAGGCATGTGCAGTCTCTATCAGTTTGAGGAATTAAAAAGTGTATCTATCTACAGAACTAGCACTTGAGTGTCATTCAGGCAATACTAAATTTGGTGTAGAGTACTGTTGCTTCTTAGAGGAGAAGTAGAGGGAGAGCCCCGTCTCTCAAATCATCCTCTAAGGATTCAAGTGATATTTTGATTGACAATGAATGTTGGAACATGGAACCATTCATGAACTTAACCTAAAAATTATTATTTCTGCTGTGTACAAGGAAGCATTAGTATAGGCTTCTCCCTTATGGCTAATTGCCTGCTTGTGAGTAAATGCCATTGGTATTTGGCAAATTCAGTTTAGTTTTCTCTCAACCAGAAAGGGTTTGAACTATATTTCTAAGCAGTTCTTGAGCTACTTATTAGGTAGCTATTCTGGGCTCCATGTTTGTCTAACAGAGCATCCCAGAAACTTAGAGCAGCCTAGTGAGCTCCAGCTGTAGTTGAGGAAAGAGATACACTTTTCCTAGAGTGATGCGGAGGCAGCAAAGTCATGCAGTTTCTGCAGTAACCTAAAGGGAATCTCTCTCCCTCTATTAACTAACTACATGTTGAGTCCGAGAGCTATACCTTCTGTCCACTTTGTCTTTTTTGTGGCATTTTGTAGAAATTAGTAAGTAATTGATGTGAGGATCAGAGCCCAGATGTCACAGTTCTCCAGAGAACAGATAAATTACCAGGATGAATTTTCCTTTCTTCCACAAACACTGTCTCAATTACTATTTTATACAAGCTGGAACAGGTCCAACAGGAGTAATCCCTGTCTCTCACATATTGCTGTACACCTGCATGGCTAGAGAATTTCCAAGAGAGGAAAAAATCCAGATTAAGATCCAATCTTATGCAGTTCAAGTAGTGATTTTAGCCCATTTACACCTTATTCACTAAAATCAACATAGACATTGGTCATAATGTCTACTGAGATAGTCTTCAAGTTCATTCTGTAAGTGCAGCAATTCTTTGTAGAAAATGTTTGAATATATCATACAGAGAGAGTGAAAGAAAAGTTATTTTGCCAGCTTGCTGACTAGAAATTCCCGTAGGGAGGAGGTTAGCTGAACTCTGTCCCTGCATCAGCAAATACTAACTGTATTTAATTTCTTTATAGCTATCCGAATGGAGTATTTCATGTTAATCGAACATCACATGTTCAATGCTTCAATATGAAGCATTACTGCTTATGTTTTTCATTTTGGTCTGCAAAATTAACATTTAGGATTTGGTTTAGATGGTGAGATCTCCTTCAAAACTAGCAATTCTGTGTTTGGCAGCTAACTTTTCAGAGACTCTACTTTAGAACATGTCTGTGATGATCCTTCATGTTCATACAGTGCAGGCTCTTCCTCAAGCTGCCTGGCTCAACACATAGACTAAAAACACACATGATGAATATGTTACTTGTACTAGAGCATTAAGTGCAGTGCTATCTTTCCTCAGTGTCTGATCTATTTTTACCTCACAGAACCTCCTCTTTTAGCAAACATTGTTCTTTTTCTTTCTGCACAGAGAAAATATGAATTCCATTAAACACATGATGCCAGATCTGCAATCTGAAATGTAGCATTGCTCTCTAAACACCTTAGAAATACAGGCCGTTGGGTTCGAAAATGTAGAGTACTCTGTTCTGTTGAGCTCTGACAGCAAGTTAATGATGTGTTTACTTTCCCTGTCCCAACAGAATCCTTATTGAAGCCAAAAACCTCTCTTTCAATGCCACACGTGCTTTCAATGCTTATACTAACATCAAGGATTACACAGACGAAGCTGAAAGAGTTGCCAAGGAAGCCAAGGCTCTTGCAAATGAAGCTATGCAAGCGGTAAGGAAAATAGGGTAAAGTGAGAAGAAGGTTTAGATTTTTTGTGGAACATGCTACACCTGATCTCAGATCCATGTTTTGCAATCTTAAGACTTTATGTGAAGACCTTTGCCATCAAATATTCTTGTTTTGTGATCAGAAAGCCCTCCCTTTGTCAGAGCTACATGTACCCTCAGACAATCCCTATTTGTTCCTAACTCGTGATCCTTCCTTTTCTTCCCCATTTTATATACTACCCTTCCTCCATCTGTGTTCCACCTTTTGGTCTCTATGGCTCAAGCTAACAGCTTTGACTCAGGAGTGTAGGCCATTTTATATTCAATAGTGCTAGTTTAGATGTGGGTAATACATTCATTAAATATAAAGAACTCCATACGTTAATCAACTCTTCAACCTAGTTCCCTGAAAATGCTTGGAGGCACTTTTCTGCACATCAGATGAACTGCATGCACCTGGCCAGAATTCTAGAAACAGAGAATTGTAGGAGGAGGGGAGTGGAAATTTTTTTTCACTTTGTGAGCTCTACCAGTTTTTGCAGAGAAATCTTATTCTCACTGTGAGGTAGCACATGCAAATTTCCAGAGAAAATGAAGAGAGCTTTTAAAAATAGGACTGTAAGGTAAAGTCAGCTCTCCAGCCTGAGTCACAATNACTGTAAGGTAAAGTCAGCTCTCCAGCCTGAGTCACAATGAGAATCTTGGCTCCTTGATGTATATACTGTGAGCAGAAAACATTCTGGGGCATAGCCAAAATTATCTATTATGTCAAATATCAAAGGAGTTAATGGCTAATTTGTGGGAGTTGGTCAGAGACCAGCAGACATGCACTTCATGTGCATACAGAAACATGAGGCAGTGACAGTATAATATAAGATTGCCAGAACTTATATTTGATATAAAAATGTAGATGAGCAGAAACAACTTGTAGTTACAGTACTTGTACATGAATAAAGGTAGCTTGCAGAGAGCTACTTCAGTCAAATGGATTATGAAAATAACAAAATCAATTTTATTTTTTAATTACATGCTGTAAAGGTCTGTATTCATCAGAGGGATAAAGTGAACTAGCCACTGCACAAATATTAAAATATTTGTAGGCTATTTACATCTTCAGTGTTTTTCTCAAATAACACTAACTACTTTTTTCATCTTTTGATGAAAAACATTCACCTCACACATTAGTATGTGCTAATTCTCTGTAAATGGTTCTTTGTTTCACCAGAATGCCTAATTACACCACAGAAGTAAATAAGGGCCTGGCCCTTTTTGTTTTTTCCTTCTCATTAAGACTTTATATGTGTTGTCTTTTTCTCCTTTTACAGCTGGAATGAGTGAGACAGGCAGCTGTTTCAGGGACTAAACAGGGCAAAAAAACCATAGAGCAATAAAGAAACAAAGCTAGCAGTTACAGGATGGTAACAAAGGTGTATATATCACTAGGTGATTTTAGCATATAGAGAGAGGGAATTGATAATTTAAGTGATGGAGGTCAAGATGAAGTAAATATATGATGTAAATAGAAGCAAATGAGTAGCAAGGAAAGAGATGAAAATATTAAGGTGATGTTTTCAGCATCTCCTTTGCATGTATTCATTAGAGGGAGCTTGTTTTTTTTTTTATGAGCAGTACATGTGAAATGGGGATCTAGTTGATGAGGAAGAAAATTGAGGCAGCTCATGCCTTTTAAATGTAATTGACTTGATATAGAGGTCATTGTTGGTTTACTGTCAAATTGCTGCAGAGCAATACATTTAGCTGT
The DNA here is from genome assembly GCA_013399455.1 of Anthoscopus minutus. NCBI lineage: Eukaryota > Metazoa > Chordata > Aves > Passeriformes > Paridae > Anthoscopus > Anthoscopus minutus. Next base: position 95,442 of record VWYI01044757.1, on the reverse strand, counting down.
TATTTTTTAAATGATCATTTGAGACTTTTGAGCCAGATTTTAAAAATGTCAGTTGTGAATTACAGTCATCACTTTTTTATTCTGTTTCTTTGTTTTTATTTAAAAACTGTTGAATGTTTGCTCATCCTAGGTGAAGAGTTAACTGGTAGCCAGGTAGGTCAGGGTCATACTTTCTGGAGGTCCCAAGGAACTTTTAGCTGAGCTTCATTACAAGACCAGGAATATGCCCTCAGTCAGGGCTGTCTGGAGCACAATGGTTCAAAAAGTCTTCTAGAAAGCAGCATTGGTGAATTTGCTCCTAGAAGGCAGCAAAAGCCCCTAGAAACTGTGCTGTCAACTTTCTGAGAAGTTGTCCTGTGTAAACAATAGAAATCAGGTCTTTCTTTCCCCTCATTTTTTTGAAAGATGGAGCCGTGTTCTCTTCTGCATGAGAGATGTTGTGGGTGCCTGTCTTCTATAACAGATTCCTGAGATCCAGCTGTGAGCAGATAACAGAGAAAAGTGCTGGAGGTCACCATGCATCCCTGATCCTCACCTTTCCCATTCACTAGGAATAATGTTGGGGCAGGGGAATGAAGGTTTCCCAACAGCAATGAGCTGGTGTATGAACCAGAGGTGGTAAGGACAGGCTGTACATTTAGGTTCTATCCTGTACATCACTGGATCAAATTGTTTAAAAGAACCTTAGCGGTATCTCAAGAGTTTTTTGGGTTTTGGTTTGTAATGGGAAAATTACTTCATTTTCAAATTAATCTAATGTTGCTAAAAGCATGAATGAAAAGATGCTCACAATCTATCGTGATTGTAGGAAGCCTGATAAATGACTGGGAAAAAATGTATTAAAAATATGACAGAAAAATTCCTCCTGAGATTTTTATGATGGATTTGCTCTCTCCTTTGAAAGCAAAATAAATTCATTAGAAATGAGAAATCTATAGCATTCAGACAGTTTCAACATTCCATTAATTAGGCAGTAACTCATAGGAGTCAGGTTAACACACTGCTTATATCTCACAGATCTGAATCATAGTTTTACACCATAGAACTTTTAAAAGTTGTTTATTCTTAGGCTTTTTAGAGAAGGCTTACAGGCTGGGGTCTGCAGGAAGCACAGGGGACACATCAAGTGTTTAGGGTTCTGCTTCCTTCTTTGATTTTGACTTTCTTTGTAGGTGCTACTCTAGCAGTTCTGTTGGGTCTGTCTAGATTTCCTTAAATAAAGCTGTCCAGACATCCTTGCAAGGATGCTCTGAGGTGCAAATAATTTTTGGTATCCATCTTCAGGACTGGTAGAAATGAGAGTAACCCTATCTCTTTCATAGGAGAAAACCACCATGTAAGTGTATGTGAAAATAAGAACAAGGCAGAACTATTTTTAACTGATTTGTATTAGCTTGAATTAGCTATTTGAGGCATATAAAACCTTGTACCTGTGTAAGTTCATGTGATCCTCAGCACTGCCCCAGTGCATTTATGCCTCTGAACTGTGATTGAGACAGCACTGTTTGGGTACATAACATGGTCCCACTTCTGCCAGAAGATGAAGCAGAGTATTTGTCCCAATTTAGGAAATAATGTCAAAGTCTGTTGGCTGTAAATGCTACTAAATTATAAAGTGGTTCATTGTGACCCAGGCTTGCCACAAACATACAAACTCACCTTACATAAAGTCATAAAATGTTTGGGTTTTAGTTACTGACTACTTCATAACTTGACACTTCTTGAACCACAATAAAAACTAGTAAAAAAAGTACCTTTTCTATCAGATGTCCTAATTTATCCTCATTTTCACAATTGGTTTTAAAAAATATAAATTAAATCTTTTGATAAATACAAATTTATTTCTCTCTGAAAGGGCTTTTCTGGCGTTAACTTGATGCTGAAATCTATTTCTAATTGTCAGCACATGCCCAGTTGCTGTTCCTGATTTGATGAACTGCTTGGTTTTGCATTGTAAATCTGGTGGCAAACTGCTTCAACAACCAGTCAACCATGCCTAATCATATAAAGTAATAATAATAATAATAATAATGACAACAACAACAACAACAACAACGACAGTCCTTGTGTTTTAAGTCTGTAGGTCATTGTTTCACTGGTAGTTTTTTGGATTTTTTCCTGGGTTTTTAAATATTTTTCTGTTACCAGTGCTGCTTTTTATTGTGTGGTAGAGAAAAGCTATAAGAAGCTAATTTTTTTCATCTTTTGAATGTGCATGTTTTTGTTGTCAAAAGGAATGTGTACACAGCACAATATTTCAGGTGAGCTTGGAAAATGGCAGAGATGTGTGCCTTAGTTCTTAAAATCGTAGAAAAGCTTGAATTTACCTGCCATCTAAATAGAAAGTCTTTAATAGCTATATCCCTGTGACATGGCAACACACATATCACGATATATCCCATAATAAAAAGCTTGGTTGTGAATTTTGAAAGTATCCAAAGCATTCTCTAAGATTTTTAAAAGAAATAGAAACAGCAAGTTCACTATATGTTCTTTACCGTGTCATTGAAAAGCATCAGAGCTTCAGCAATATGTGAAATGTCACTTCTGGGCTTGCTCATTGTAAAAATAATGGATAGCAATAATAATTGTGTCATTTAATTGACACACAGTTAATTTTTGAGTATATGTATCTGCCCTGGAAAATAAAAAGTGGCTGCCTCTTAATTACATGCCAGTTACAAGGCTATGACCCATGACTAATACAGAATATTATCTGGCTGTCAGGAGTATTCTCAAAGAAATGTATTCAGTATGATGTGTGACCTGAGTTCAGTCTTACAAACTGAACAGTAAGTGGTTCAGAACCTGGAGCATTTCCTACTGACTGAAAACACTAATCTAATTTAGAAAAATCTTTCCATCTATTGATCAGTCTCTGCGCTGAGGGTGGAGATGGATGTTTTTCAGGAGAAAGATCTTTAAGTAGCACAATATGATGAAGGATGGTTACTTAGTAATAAAATTCTTTCAGATTAACTGCAGTTTGCCCTTCTTTTAAAACTATTTCTTATTTCTTTACTAACCTAGAAATTATAATTCTTTAATTCAACCACAAATTAATCTCAGTTGTCATTAGAGTAATCAGACCCAGTCTGGCCTCTAAAGTTTCTGTAGCTGCAGTTATAGAGAAACACTGTATTGCATGATGTTCTGTCCTTAGCTGGAAGGATAAATACATATTTAAGTTGAAATATGTTTTGTTTGTTGGTTTTGGACAGTTTTTCTCTTATAGTCAAATCCATTTCTTTAATACTGTAAGCATTGCCGCTCTTTATTGATGTAATCACTGATATTCCAAAGGGTATCTGACATTCCATTAAAAATATTTAGGATTTTATTATTTTTTTTGTTCTCTTGGACTAATATTATGGCAATGGAATGTAATTCAGAACCTGATGTGCACATAAAATTCAGATGACTGTTCACTTAAATCATGATCACATGTCTTTTATACCTCAGACTTTCCTGTATGTTTGGCACTTTCTTTGTTTGTCTACAGACATCTGGTCCTCAAGGATCACTGAAGGATGGCGCCAGGAGCTCTCTTCAGAAAAGCTTCAGGGTCCTTAACAAAGCCAAGATATTGGAAAGTGATGTTAAAGGTATGTGCAGTATATGGCATTCAGACCCACTAAATAGAGGAAAAGAGATGTTGTGAGACTGCTTCACTTCTGGTATGAAGAAGCAAAATAGGAAAAAAGTAGAATTTATTACCTGATTTGAAATTGTATCAATGAAGAAGATTCTCCTGTTTTTTGTCTAGGCATTATAAGGAATTCCTGTCCCCTCTGTCCATTTCTTGGACCTGAAGGCTGAGGAGGAGGGAACTAAGGTCTTCTCATGGTAACTCCAATAAGGGCAGGAGTAAGGGCAAGAAAAATCACACACAGTAAATATTCAAGGCTGAGATTTAAGCTTGTCATGGAGATGATGCATGAATCTTTCCCATCATTTCTTAGTTAAATTAAGAAATTGATAATAAATTTGTTTCTTACTAAATCAAGACAGATTGTCATAAAAGAGCCCTGTCTTCCATGTTTTTGCATACAAAATTCTCTTTGGCCTCTTGGGAGATACATTAAGAAGAGCATACAGCATGAAGGAGGTGATCCATACAGCTTAGTCATCTTTTGGCTATTGCTACACTTTAATTTAGTTTTAGCAGTTCTAGGATTTCCAACTGCAGAACTCGAATTTCGAACTGTAGAACAAGTAAACATAATATTTAATAAGGCCATAAAGCATAATGTTTCATAAGGTCATTAACTGCATTTCATTGTCATACACTGCTTGAAAGTGAAAAACATTATTTCCTTGTAGCTGAATTGAGGGAAAGAAATGTGTCTGAATTACTAGTAAATCTTGGATGTATATTTAGGATCTTCTTTATTGCAACCTTCTGCTTCCAGATTCAGGACAGATTTAGGGCTGGAGGAACATATTTCAGGAAATATGTTGTAGAAAATCACAAGGCTATAGGACCAGTGTGCAATTTCAGTATCATGGCTGAAGTGGAAAAAAATAGTGATGCTTTCTGGTGTGGAGTGCAAACTGCTGTGGCTTACCATGGCTGGTGTATAAGAAACACTAAAAGGGTTGTGCCACCTCTCCCATGGCACAGCCCTCCAGGGAGCAGACTCAGAGGGGAGTCCAGAGCTCTCTGTGCCCCCCCGGGCAGGTGAGGTGGAGTAAAGCACAGGGCCCTGTTTTCAAGGACAAATTAAAATGGTATCTCTACAAGGATGAATGTGAATTCTGTGCGTCCACATGACTGTTCAATTTAGCCCGGAGACAAGGTATATTACAACCATTACTGCTGAGAATTTTGAAAAGTTATTTTCCCATTGCACCAGTGAAAATTTAAGTTAGCTGATAAGAGTTGCATAATTAAGAAGAAAATGTCCAAACAGCCTAAAGATTCATGAAGCAAACTTAAAGCAAGCAGGCAGCAATGCTTAAAATGCACACATTAGTTCTTTGTCTATGTTTTTGCCCGAAACTGAAGGGTAATGAGATGGAGCTTTCTTTAATGCTCCCTGATATATCTTAAAGTGTTTCATAAAGACAAACATTCTGAACTTGAGCAGTATGCCTTTCTACATCTAATAAAACATGTCCACACTCCACAGCTAGACCCTTGGAGATCAGTTAACGTTGTTCCCAGAATGTAGATGTGTGAGGAGAAAACACAATGACAGACTTCTATTCCACACACACTCTACTTTTGCACCAAAGTGGTGATATTATTAGTATTGTGAATAACACAGAACATGTGTTATTAGTAATATGAACATAATCCATTCTGGTTGTCTTGATTTTCCTATGAGGGAAATTGAAAGTTCAGTGTCAAACTAATAGAAAGATATTTTCTTAGAATCCTTATAAAGTCACCCTTTCAAAGTCTCAGCTGGAAGTACAGGATGGCTAATGGGCACTCTATAAAGATCTGGTAGACAGAACTAATCACTAGCTTAAAATTTCTCTGTCTGCACTACAGGAAGTGCATTAGTTAAAGTAATGAAGACCCATAAGCCACTCAACTAATATACACTCCAAAAATCCCGCCTGGGCTGTGATAGAGATGGGAGTGTTTTCTTCCTCCGTTACGACATTCCCCTGATTTGTGGCCAATTACCTGAGTTATAAAATGGCTGTTAATCATGAAAATGTTTTATATTACCACCTAAGACTGCTGAAACAGGCCTTACAAAGCAAAGCTTCTGACAGAAGCTATTAAAATGGAGATTTAGTCATTTTTCTCTCTGTGAAGTTAGGAGTTAGAAAGAATAACCCTGGTGGGAGAAACAAAATCTGTATGTAGCACTGTGGCTAAGAAGGAATTTTGAAATTTGGGCTACCAGTGAGTAAATGCTGCTGATCAATGAGAAGTGAAAATAAGATGCATAAATGCCTCTTCAACTGGAGACTGCTGTCAGGTGGCTCCTTAAATTCTACTAATATAATTTCTTTTGTTTAAGACAACTTGAGAGGGATGTGTTTGTCAGACAATATATGCATATTTTTAGCTAATACATTTGCCAGCTGATAGGCAACATATCCAGCTGATAGATCCTTTGTTTGTGTATTCTCCTCTGCACTGTCTTTCTTCTGAACCTAGCATATTGCATTCACCAGATTATGGCAGTCAGTGCTGAAGGTACTCTTTTTAAAAAGTTAAACATAATTAGCTACATTTCTCTAGTTACATCTCTTTCTCCTAATTGCTCCTAATGCCAGTTTCTGAGTCTTGCTTGGTTTAGGAAAAAAATACAGCTTGTGACCAACATTCCTCTTTATAGGTTGAGACTGTGGGGATCAAGAATACTGTTTGGAAGAAGTAACACAAAGATAACAGAAAGGGATGTGTGTAACAGTCAGCTCATTTCTGCAGTCTCCAGTCAATAAAAACAGAGGCATTTGTTGTTCCTTGGTAGATTCCAATTTTAGTCTGGTTTTAGGACACATACATTTGGTAGCACAGCCTTATTGGCGTTTTCTTGGACAGTTTTATGTGGAAAAACTGCATTTATCCATACTGTCAGAAGATACCTGCTTCTGCTATGTTCCTTTATATGTATGTTCCACCATGATGGTGGCACATCATCAGCAATTAAGCAGTGTCACCTATTTATGTAAACTGCAGAGACTTGTAAAACCATGTGTCTCTCATAAATCACTCTTCATAAACAGTAAATAACTAAATTCCCGAGTTCATCTTAAGATGAAATACATGCACACAGCTTTGTTTGTTTTCATTTGATTCCACTTCATTGATGCAGAGGAATAAGAGATGATGCTTTATCCCTTAATAATGCTCTGTTTAATATGAACAGAAATTGAAAATCATTGTGCATGTTAACCAAGCCAGCACATGCAAAGGCTGATACATGCAAAGTCCTTCAGGCTCCTGCTTACTCTTTAGGGTTTAGTTTCAGCAATGCATGACTAGTTTGGCTGCTTTGAACAATGAACAGTGCATTTATTGGCATCTTGTGCCATCTCTGTGCAGAGCTAATCAAATGAAAACAGGATTGAGATAACTTTCTCATCATTCTGCTCAACCTACATTTTAATGAGAGTTGACAGTGCCTGGCATCTCAGTGCAGACCTACTAACTTCTTCCAAGTTGGATAGGCTCTGTAGTTTGCAAAACTTAGACAAATCATTGCCACAGCTTTTTTCGTGAATGCTAATAATTAAAGGATGTGGAAAAGCTGACATTAAGTCATTTCAGTTTGTGATTCATGCAACAGATTAGTCCAGTGCCTAGTGAAGGTGCCATCTGGATTACAAGGTAAGAAGTTAATTCAAAATAAAGCTTAATATCTGTGAAAAATTAACAATTTCCTTGAAAAGCTGACACGGAACATAGTTTCTCCTCACTTCTCATTGTGTAAAAGCCTCCATAGAAACACTTATTTATGGCTTTATTATTGTAACTGGAAAAAAACCCACCCACGGTAAAACTGTATTTGATGAATTCAAAGAAAAAATATCAAACAGGTAGAGTCTGAATATTCAGTTTCAGAATTTCTGGAGAAACTTCCCTTGTTAAACTCCATAAAAGCCAGTTTGCTGCTATGGTTACAAAGCTGAAAACTGAAGTCTGGAAACATGACTCTTCAGAAATATGACTGGTGGGTAATTAGCATGCAGAGTAGAGAGGAAAAAAAGAGATAATTTAAAAGTATATTTCAAAGTTAGAACACCACTACTATAAATGAGTCAAACTTCTCAGAAATATTGACAGACTTTATAAACACAAACATTCCACTAGAAACACCAAGAAATTATCAGGCAGACCATAATTTCAGAATTAAATGTGGAAATTACAGCTGTTTTTTGGTATTATTACTTAACAGGAAAATAATTCAGATAAAATCTCAGTGCTTAGAAGACCAAAATCTCGAGTTCATCCTGTTGATATTGATATCAAGTTATCAATAGCCTCCTTCAGCAGTGGGGACATAACCTCTCAGTTAAAAATAATGCTGTTTTTAGAGAGAAGAATGATCATACAGTATATGCAATTTTTTCAAACTTTATCCTTGTGTTATCTGTGCCTCTGACATTTTACACAAATGTCCTGTTCTTCTGCAGAACATTCTGCAAGAGTGAAGGTTTATGTCCGGACAATCCTGCAGTCCTGTGTGTTGCTTTAATTTAAATAAAGCACACAGATTTATTCCTCAATGGCGTTTCAAAAGGTCTAACAAGAAAAGTATAGTTCTCATTTAAATTCCATGTGCTATTTCAGCCTTCCTATAGCCTTCAAAAATTTAATTAATAATTCCTTGTAGGCAATACAAATTTTGTTTGATTTTTCTCCTTACAAATTGCTTTTTGCACATCTAATTTTAAGAAACCATACTTTTTTAGAATTTCTGAACCACATAGGTGTTTATTTTAAATAACTTGTCACATACCTGAAGGTCACAGCCAGCCTGAGCTCCTTTTCTACAAACTGTTCTTCTCTTCTGTCTATCAAGCTCAGTGATGTTAAATTAATTTGTTTCCCAGTAGGATATGCCTTTAAGGTAAGAAGTTACGAGCTGTCTGTTCCACAGAGCTTCATATTGATACAGAGAAATAATAAAAAATGTCCACTGCAATAGTAGTTTAAGCACTTAGTACATTTTTTAGTTTAATTTTACTTCTGAATTTTGGGATAATATCTGTTTCAATAACCATAAAGCCTAGGTGGAATCTCAGTTTTGAGATTTTTCCATTGCTCTGTTGGATACGGTTCAAAAGACCTTGCATAATTTTTATTCAGAGTAAATGCTGGAAAATAGAAACTTATTTGTAAATGAAGACATCAGTTCTAACGGTGATGTACTAAATATGACTCAGGTGTGCTTTTGATTTGTATTGGTTTGTACTTGGATTTGAACCAATTCTTAACTATGAATGTTTTTTACTAAGTGGGTGTTTTCCCAAAGAATTTAGAATGTTTATTTAATAATAAACTGTCATTAGTGTATTCATCTCATATTGACAATTAGTCATCTTGGATTTTTCTTGGATGCTGTATCAACATCTTTGAGAAAATTCCAGAGAAATAAGCTCTGGACACTCTAATTGCAACAGCAAGCTGGCCTAATGGGTCTTGTTTCTTTCACGTCACATTCGACTCATTCAGCTCAGGAAAAACCTACCTTAAGAAAGGCAGTTGCTTAATTTAGGAATCAAAACTATAACTAGCATCACATTTTTTGAGTGTATCAGTGGATTATTGTGTGAATTTGCCTAAATCATAACATCGTAATAAGTTCTTTCCTCAGCACACCTTTGAAAAACCCATGATAAATATATACAACAGTACAGGGAACTGAAGCATTTAGATACTATGAAAATAGGGAACTTAAAGAAACTGGAAAAGATGATCAATGAATCCACAGGTTCTGCTGGACTTCCTTATTTATACAATTCCATATCTTAATAAAAAATGAATGGCTTGTTATTATGCATTGTAAGTTATGTGCAAAGAAAGGATTGTGAAAATAAAGAGTTAAAGTATCTGTATCGTATGCATTTTTCATAGAAAAGGGTGATAATCTGGGCAGCACACAGAACAGGCTGAAAGATGCTGATGAGAAGAATTCCATTGTCTTGAGAGCTTTGAATGAAACCTTAGGAAAGCTGTCAGCCATTCCTAATGGTAAGCTGGAAAAATGTTGCAACGTTTGACTAAAATAAAAACCTCTTTTGTTTCTTTCTCACTTATGTCTCATCAATCTTTGCCTGTGTCCACACTGGGTCTACTTCAACTGTTGTAGGACAAAGATAAGCAATGCGAGAGAGAAAACTGAACTAAAAAGATTTACATGGTATCAGAATTTTGTGATGGTTAAGGTACCATGCTTCTGCAGTTTGCAGAAGATTTCTGAAAGAAAAAAATTATGGTATCAGAAATTATGATACAGTCCAAAACAAGTAGTCTTTTGTTTATATGTGAAACATCTTTTTGAAGCTAATCTTTAATGAAACACTATAATTTCACAAGTGTAATTTAACCCAAGAAGTCTTACTGACTTTTCAGAAAAAGCCAGGTGAAATTTGCTGGGTTTTGTCTTAACTTTCTACCCCACTCTTAACATTTCCAACCACTGTTTGGTGTTGTACATATTTTTAGACTGTAAATTGCTTAGAACTGCAACAGGTTTTTCTCAATGGACTCTGAAGTGCTGTGCTCTTGTGACCCACCCCTGAAGGCAAGGGTGACTGAAGTTCTTGTTAAAAGATCCCTTGGGGTGAATTGCAGTGAAATGACACTGATTGACCAGTGTAGATAGATAGATAGATAGGCAGATGTGTAGATAGATGTATAAGTACATGTGTATATACATATAAATATGGCAGGTGAATTTTATAAGAATTTGGTTGCAATTGAAAGGAAGTATGTAACCATTTTGATTATTTACTATAGAAATCTGACAATAGGAAAGAAAGAGAAAGAAAAAGAAAGGAAAGGGGAAAGGGAAGGGAAGGAAAAAGGGAAAAGGGAAGGGAAAGGAAAGGGAAAAGGGAAGGGAAGGGAAAGGAAAAAGGAAAGGAGAAAGGGAAGGGAAGGGAAGGGAAAGG
>VWYI01044757.1:26151-84775 GCA_013399455.1 Anthoscopus minutus | reverse complement strand
AGGAAAGGAAAGGAAAGGAAAGGAAAGGAAAGGAAAGGAAAGGAAAGGAAAGGAAAGGAAAGGAAAGGAAAGGGAAAGGAAAGGGAAAGGAAAGGGAAAGGAAAGGGAAAGGAAAGGGAAAGGAAAGGGAAAGGAAAGGGATACCACCACATGCAGATTCATCAACTGAATGTCCTGCAATCTGTATGTCCCTTGGTTGAAGTGATGGTCACATTCCTGATCCATGCAGGGTTGGGGAAACCCCACACAAAGTTCAGTGGATTAAGGCACCTTCAGGTTCAGGTGGGAACTCCCATGTAGGTCCCCTCGAGGGCAGCTTTACACTGTTTGATACAACACTGAGGCTCATGCGCTGTCCTCTGGTGGAAGGCCCCAGAAAGGAGTCTGGGGTTTTTTCATGGTTTGTGACCCCTTCTAAGACATGACTGCTGTTATTCCCACCAGTGTAGTTGGGCCAGTGAGGTCTTCTCAGAAGGAATGAACACCTTCAGGCCTGGGTGTGAATGTCCCAATACATGCCCTCAGGCAGGAAAGTTTTACACCACAAAGTTTTTTGTGTAAGTTTTACACAAAGTTTTTTGTGTATGGGGGGATATTGTCCTGATAAGAAAGCATTATCCCAGCTCCATAGGATCTGCTTTTTATAGGTCTTTTTCCTAATCTAGGTCAAAAGAGATCTTGCTAAACAAAGGTCGCTTTGTTTTGGTCATCCTCTGGTGATGGGTGAGACACCAGGGCTGTTCTTATGCAAATCCAAGGTTTCACCACTACACACCCAAAAACTCTGCTGTCCCCTCAGTTTTAGGAGTTATCTGACCTCATCATATCAACCTGCTGCTTTTGCCAATGGACCATTGCTTGAGTCATTAACCTTCAACATTTCAGTGTCTCACATATGCACATTTGTCATTCTGTAGAGACTTTTTACTTTTAAATGTAACACTCATTAAAATCCCAAAGTCCTGGGATGTTAGCTACTTTGTATTGTGGTTGCAAGGGACAGGGAGCTACAATTCACTTTCATTATAATGGATAGTGAAAAATAAAATTAATGTTTTAAAAAATTAAATGTTTTAAATCAATCTATCTTGTTATTAACTTTTCTCCAAGGAGCACTTTATAAACTGAAGTTTCACCTTAAGAAAAGTCTCTGAAGAAGATCTGTATTCTGTCTGATTTTTGATGGTCTGGAAGGTTTAGACTGCTAGTAAACCCTTAGCATGAAAAACAATTTACTATTCATCTTTTACATTTTTGTGGCTTTGAGATTCCAGCTAATTGAAAAGTTTTGGTTTAGATTTAATAATCCTTGAAATAAGCACTCACGAAATAAATAGTTTAATATTTCATGCTCATCATGTACCATTTTGTGGGGTTTGGTCAAGATACTGACATGAGTATTTGTCTTGAGCACAAACAGATACCTGAGTCAACCAAAAGGGACCTCTAAGTCCTGTTAACCTTAGGACACAGAATACTAAATATGAAACAAATAAAAGTAATATGAATTATGCAATCATTAGCAATGTAATAAACTCTTGGCAGATTAGAATTACAGGGTGCTAACTCTTTGCACAAGGACGCTCATAAAAACAAGCAGATGAGTATTAAGAATGAAATTCAGAGCAAATAAATGATGTGGATAAGAAAATGGAGTAAATTAGTTGTCCAACAGGAAAATGATGAAACAAGGGAGAGAAAATGGCCCTGTCATATATCTTGTTCAAGGATTTGAGAAAGCAGAGAGCAGCTTAAACATAATTCTTGTGTCCCTGCTATACTAATAGTCAGATAAAAGCAGAAAGATTCAGAATGAGATAGACAGATCGCATATGGGGCAAGGACCCAGGTGCAGGGATGGCATAATTTAAGATGCAGCTGAAAATAATTTGTGGGACTAGTAGAGGAAAGTAACACAGTAACTCCAGCTTTCACTCAGCTAGAAAGGTGTATGACCTCTAATAATGACCCAAAAGGAACTACTTAGATATGATGGTAAAAGGCAATCAGGGTTCTCTTTTCTTTCTGTTGTCCAGAATGACAATGATAATGGTTTATTAATGATTCTGTCCTATTTCTGAGGCACTGTTTTATTTTGGGGGTTTTTCAGAGACAAAACTTCAGAAATAAAGATGGAGTTTTTTGGAGCACAGATACATATTTTTACTCAAAAGCGTTACTTCTGCACTCTGGGCAATCATTTCATTATCATTTTCTACCTACAGATACAGCTATAAAGGTACAGGCAGCCAAAGACAAAGCAAGACAAGCCAACAATACTGCAAATGATGTCCTGGCCCAGATTAAAGACCTCAATCGGAACCTCCTGGGCTTGAGAAAAAACTACAGTAAACTTACAGATGATGTGGCCAAAACAAATGCAGTTGTGAAGGATCCGGTCAAGAACAGTAAGATCTTTTCTGGGTTGTTTGGTGGTGGTTTTTTTCACCTTGTGGTTTTCATTTCATATCTCAAAATGAAACAGAGACACTCCAGAATTTCTCTTACATAGCATTACTACAGTATGCTGGGATAAAAGGACTCTCTATCACTTCTATTTTCTTGGCTTATTATATGTGAAAAGGGACCAGAGGTCCCTTTGAATGCCAATAATTCTGTGAAAATAATTTTAAATTTTAAAGAGTAGTGCTAGTAGTAGCAAGAAAAGCTAATGTCAGCAGGATGAACATGTAATGGATAGATTTGTTACTCAGATAACTTTTTAAAGTGTTTAGGAGGTGAATAATCAAAGATTCTGTCTGGCAATTCACTGCCTGATTCAAGAAAAATACTCCACACTAAATCTGTCTTCAGTCAATCAGATAATCAGTCCTAGGAGAAATGCATGACTTCTTTCATATATGTTACTATTTTTGGTTGGACACCGAAGACACTTTAAAAAAGGAAGAAGATTCTGGGAATGCGGTTTTGTTTGCTTTTCTTCATTTTTTCTTTCCCTGTGAATTCTGCTATCAAATATGACAATGACTTTAGTGTTTTCACTTTGGTTAGGATGGATAGAAATGAATTCTATATTGCAATACATTTTATGGTAGATTGCTAGACCAACTCTAATATAGGAGTATACAGCCACAAAAATAGAATGTCTTTAGAACATAACTGAAGAACTAATTTCTCAGCTATTATGGGCTCCCCAGATTGTTGTCAGCATGATGAAGCTGGGTACCTAAAAACATACAGTTTAGGAGGCTGTCATTCTCATTCAGTGGACAAATATCCTCTGCCAATTGTTGCTGTACAAGTGAAAAAAGTTATTCCCAGTGGATGTTTGTCACTGCCTGCCTATTGCAAATTCCCCTTCTCTTATCAGCTGAGGTACATGTGTGAGCCCCAATACTACTCCCATTGGGTGCATACAAGTTTAGACAGTATGAAAAGTAGTTATTGATTGAAGTAGTGTGGTTAGATTACAGCAGGTTGTAGGGCCAGCAGATCTGTAAGGTGTCTTGCAGGGTAGTGGGAAACAACTGAGAAGTAATCTAAAAGCAGTCATTTCTTGGCACTGCTGAATCTAGACTAGGACATCTGTCCCTGCTCAAGTGTTCTGAGCCTTTGTGTACATGAGCACTTTTGAGATTGAGTGGTAATTTAAAATTTAATCTCTTGATTGTCCCCTGTCACCATTATTTTGTTTGCATTGAACAGTGATTTTAATACTTGCAAACTGCTTCATGTCAGATGAAGCTGAACTGTGAGATGTTCTCCAGAAGTACACTTCTGTCATTCTTCAAATGTTAATGGATACTCAGATTACAGAATGAGATTAAAGTAATGTAGGGTGAACCATTCCAGATGTATGAAGTGAGTAGGCTGGCACTCATGACTAAGTGCAAAAGTAAACATAGCCTCTCTATGTCAAAATTCAGGTGCTGAATTCTCATTTTGATAGATATGAAATATTTAAAAGGTGAAAAGTTATTTATAGACTCATCCTGTCCCTTACTTTACATTTCTGTTTAGCTCTTCAAAACATTCTGTTATCTTCTGTCTTCTTATGTCCTGTTTTTTTCTCTTTTTGTCTCCATATCTTGCCTACAGAAATCTGTACGTATGTTTTTCTTACTTGCAGCTTATAGTGTGCATTTTCCAGTAAACAATGACTCACTGCTTACCACCAAAGCATCTGCATGGTCCTCTATGTTTTGCATTCATTGAAATAGCTAAAGAGTTACTTTTTGAAAACTTTGAGATAAAGTGACTTAGTAGCTAGTTTAACTTACATACCAAAACCTTCAATAAGCATCTTGAAGGTTTTGGTATGAGTCTTTGGGTAAAAAAACTAGATATGCCATTTTTCATGCTTTATCTAAGCATTATTTTTATTGCAAATATTGTTATTATTATTCTTTTCATGTACTATGCATCTTTCTGGTAAATGCATGTTTGTCCCTTCCAGTGACATCCACAAAAACCCACACCCTCATGTGAGCCGAGTGTTGAAATCCTTAGATTTGCTGATGAGTTGTCAAAAAGAGGGTATTATTCACTAGTTGCATGTTGAGGGGCAAAAAAGGAATTGGAGGCTTCAAGAAAAAGAGAGGCAGATATATCGTGGTGAAATTATTTAGGACACCTGAAAAAAAAGAAAACCATTTGCAGTTTCCTGTCACTTTTTAAATCTGCTTTCAGTGCACATACAGAATTTTAAACTTGTGACCAGAATAAAACCTTTTTGTATTGTGCCTCCCATAATTAGTTCAAGAATTTATTTCAAGTTAATTTCAACCCAGTAATTTCAGAAATTACTTATGGAAGCCACTCAGTTTTGATTAATCCAACATTTTTCTTCTAAATTTAGGGCTTTTTTTAAAAAAAAGAAAGCAAATATTTCATTCATAAATGTATTTTGCTACAGGAAATGTTTTCCATAACTATCATTCTGACCTGAAGCATAGTTACATCTCCAAAATCCTGCTTTAACACCAATGTTTGATGCTGTTGCTATTTTAACTTGATCCTAAACATTCTGAAATTGTCTTATTCTGGTCAGGTAACTTCCTGGCCTCTGTATAACTTATAGTCCCATATACAATCTCCTGAGCTTTGTGTATCCAGAATTTTCTTGGATTTTTTATTACTGCAATGCATAATTTGTCTCTGACACTATTCTCTGAAGCTCTGCCTTGTTCTTTCTTAAAAAGTTGCTGATGCAGATTCCAGTATTAAAAACCTAGAAAAGGAAGCAGATCGCCTGTTAGATAAAATCAAGCCAATCAAGGAACTCCAGGATAACTTAGGGAGAAACATTTCTCAGATAAAAGAGCTGATAAACCAAGCTCGGAAGCAAGCCAATTCGGTAAGTCTCATTTCTCAAAAAAAAAAAATCTTTAGAGTATTGATGGGATTTTATTTTCTACCTTTATTTCTTCTCTACAGTGTGAATCCTTCCTGATTCTAAACATGTGTAAAGAGATTAAATAATGGAGCATAATTTCTCAGAAAAAAAAGAGAATATTCTGGTGATTTTCACTCTATGTCTTGTTTCTTCATTTAAAACATGCACTTGTTAAATGAATAACATGTAGGAATAGATCTCAAAAGGTTATTTTAAGATGTATTGTAAGTGTTAATAAAACAGCAAAGTCACAATATCACTGATATTTTGTGAAAGCAAAAATGTATTTTTCTGCTTAAGCACTGATATTAAGCCCCTGCTTTAATTTCATAAAATTTACATTACTCAAGAATGACACCATCTCAACTCAAATTGCTGAATGTATCTGCTTGTCCCATATTTTTTTATTTTTCTCTGTCCAGTAGCAGCACTGAAGACTTGAACTTAAGAATGTATTTCTAGTCCATTTGGTGAGTTAGGAATCCATCTCCCTGATTCAGTAATATTGTCAACTCTGGGATCATCTGGTTAATGCTGAGATTATTCAGCTTGTGATTTAAACTGAAAAAGAAAAAGAATCTTGTAGATGGTACTTGAGAAATCTTCCTCAAAAATGGTTGAAAAATAGTTTAAAAAAATAATCAACATAATAATAGGATACTGGGAAAGAAGTGATAGGATAAATAGTAGGATACTGGTGAAAGATGTTTTCACCACATATGTGATGAAATCTGCACAGAACAGAAAGACAGGCTACAGTAATGATATGTTTTGTTACATTCATCTTCTGTCTGAGGGCTTTGAAGTACTTAACTGCTCAGCATTTCTGAGATAAGGAAATTGGGAGTTTGGTCCTATAATGGATCTCCTTTTTAGCAGAGTTTGCCGTAAGCATAAGGTGATACCATTATGTACATTTCCTCTAAAGCATAAACATGTCGAACTGGGATTGAAACACCATTGTACTGTCATTATGTCTGTGCTGGCATTATGAAAGCAAACAGTAAAGTGTTTTTGTCTGTGCTCAGAGCCTGAGGAAACCAATAAATGGATCCAAATGTATGTGTCACTCAGCTGTGGAAAAAAACCTAGTTATGAATGCCAGCTCCATTAGGGACAATGCAAAAACAGTGATAGACATAACCATTGGTTTAAGAGTAATTGTGAAAAGGTGTCTTAAATTGGCATAATCAAAGATATTACGAGGGGAAAATAGGTAATTATGACTACCCAACAGCAATGTGCTGTAATTCCTTCAGGAATCTGCTTATTTTCCTAGCTGCATATTCTACTTATACCCGTATGTACTTATATTCTACTTATATCTATCTATACTACTAGAATTCCACTGTTACCTGCATTAGGCCAGTATATCTTCTAGCTATTTTTAATCTACACAGTTCATCCTCTAAATGTGAATTCCAAAGAGATTTTTATTTCCTTTTACTAAACAATCCCAGAAGGAAAATTCAATTTCTACCTTCTACGCATATCTGAGCAACTCCCTGGTACATGTAACAGAAAAATTTGAAGGAAAAAAAAAAAGTAATAGTCTTATAATTATTTGGAAGCATCCGTGGTTAATTCTGGAATAACAAACAGTGAACTGAATTATTTCTGTTATGCTTTTTTTGAAGATCAAAGTGTCCGTGTCCTCTGGAGGCAATTGTATTCGCACATACAGACCAGAAATAAAGAAGGGAACATACAACACCGTCATTGTCAATGTGAAGACTCTTGTTGCTGACAATCTGCTTTTTTACCTTGGAAGTGCCAAGTTTGTGAGTCTGTCTCCTGCCTTTCATGTCAGAGTTGCTCAATCAAATCAAACTACTGACAAATAAAGAAGATGAGAAGGGCTTTTTTTTCACCCAGAGGCTTCAAAGCAGTAGTAGAGGGTCTAAAATAACCTAGAAACTTACTGTCTTTGGTATTAATATAGAGATTTCTAAAATATGACCTGAATTTTTTTTACATATATCTTTATTTTAACTAGATATTAAATAGCAGGTTTGTACATGAACTACATTAGAGCTTTAAAATTCATAGTGCAACCAGAGTAATTTTGGAGTTGGTTGTGGGTTTTCCCTAGGGAATGAAGTAGCTAATCATATTGCATCTGTCAAAGCTCCTATTTATTGTAATTTTAAGTCAAGACTACAATTTCAAGCATAATAATGGTGAATGATTCAGTTTCCCAAGAGGCCTGAAGCCGACAGACTTCTAGAACAACCAATAATAATTCAGTAAATGGGAAAAGTGTTTTATTTTCCAACATTTCCAACATGTATTTTATTTACCTAGTACAAAATGAAAAGGCTAGATGGCATCATGTATCTTGACATCTTTCTGCCATTCAATGGATGTTTCAGAGTGTTCCTCTGAGTTAAATCCTTCTACTGATGGCTACAATGTTAACATTCTTTAAGTCTGGTAGTCATTTGCTGCATATCACTGAGAGAAATAATTTTCCATCTTTAGCTTAAGATTCCTTGTGTGAACCAATAAAAACAGGAAAAAGTGAGTCTCATTTTAGAGCAATGTGAGAATTAATGCTAACTTTTTACTGTCTCTGTGTGGGTTTCTGATGCCTCATTAGACCTTCTGAAATGTTCTGGAAAACTTCCTTAATTAAAGTATGAGATCACTTCTATTTTCGTGTTTTGCATATAGACTGACTTCTTGGCCATAGAGATGCGCAAAGGCAAAGTGAGTTTCCTGTGGGATGTGGGATCTGGAGTTGGACGGGTTGAATATCCAGATCTGACCATTGATGATGGGTTTTGGTACCGGGTTGAAGCCTCCAGGTAAGTAAATATTTCACTTCCAAGATTTTATGAAAAAAATGCCTACTATGAGAAATTCTGGTCTGGTTTGACAAAAGGTTTTTTACCTGCATCCATTGGTACCAAAAGTGTATACACTACAGTTGCTATTGAAATGTCAATTGTTCTCTGTCAAGAATTTACTTTAATTACATATTTCCCCTCTAGTATCAACAATCTATGACTCCTTATATTTATTCCCTTTTGTTTATCTATCACTCTAGCAATGGTCTTCTTCAACTAGCTTACTTTTAAAATCAGTTACAGGTTTTGGTACTCAAATAACTACTATTCTTTTCTCCCTGAATTTTAAAGAGAGGCAGCTTTTCTGAATTTCTGGTCTTGTTACAGTATTGCAGGTGAATGGTCTGTCACACAGTAGGATCTTGATTCATACTCAGAATGCCATTCCCATAGGCAAAATGTCTCATCAAACTGGAAATGTTTATGAAAGACACAGTTAATGAAAATTGAAGGCGATATTCTGAAAAGTTAAAATGCATTTTGTAATTTGAGATCAGCTATTTAATGCCTCTGAACTTTGTCAATATAGATGCATAAATATTCAAATCCCAAATTTGTTAGTTGAAGCTTGTATTTCCCATTCAAATAGCAAACACATGCCATATGGTGTAGTAATCATAGCATAAGGATTGCATAACCCTATAGCCTTTATCTTGAATAGATCTTAGTAATTCAGATAACATCGGATGTGTTGTAATTTGATAGAAAGCTGAGTAATTTCTCCTGCATCATTACAGTTAATTTCACATAGTATTAATCATAGAATGGATAATATACTTAGAAAATGAGAGAATGAAGGAGAAGGAAAACAAAGCACTCTAATTCTGGTAACATGCATAGCTTCCAGAAGAGGAAATGGCATTCAGTTTAAATAACTTAATGAAATCACAGAAATTAGCCATTCAGAGCAGAGAATTAAATAAAATTATGACACAGTGTCCAGAAGCTGGCTTAATGAAACCTTACTGCTAGAAAAATACAAACTGGGGTACAATACAAATTGTTGAAATCTTCACCAGTTCATATTATGCATACCAAAGCAGCTTCATGACACAGTAATGTCAGGCTTTCATTTACAGGAAAGCTGCTTCAGCAGAATATGTAGCCAGAACATGGTATAAAATTCACACATCCTACAAAAGCCCATTACCTATTAGCTGGTTGTTCTGGATATATATAGGATGTGCATGCCATTAGTTTTGAACAAAGTGCTGGGTCAGCAATTTAGAATGATTACAGCGGCACAAATCAGAAGAAGTACAGAGCTGTTTAGGAGAATTACATTGCAGAGGCATTAGGTGGATTTGTGGAAGATGAAGAGCTTGGGACTGATTTTGCATTCTTAAGGCAGACTTCACAAATTACATGCCCTCTGGAAGAGTCTTCAAGACTGAATTTTAATCCATTTGATAGCTCTACTCTAACTCCCTTCCTAACCTGTTGGAGAGTTTTACTCATTTCATTCCCTCACACATTTTCACCAGATTTTTGCTCAGTTACAGCTACAGACTTTTCCAGCCTGACAGAATGGCCTGAGCAGCTGGAGAAGGGCATCTGCTTAGCATGAGGACATAAGATGAAATTCTGGCCTTACTGAATTTTCCCATTGTTTAAGTGGTGACAAGGATTGACAATAATAGTAATATGGTGTTAAACCCACAACACGTTGATAGCCATTTTTAAGAATCCCAAATGTTGTGGCATAGAGTTTAGAAAATTCTCAAGTTCACGTAGCATTCTAAATGAGATATATGATATGATATTGTATATTCAGATGTTATAATGGAAATACCTTGAATTTTTTTAGAGGAATTGAAGTAAAATTTGGTTATTCCTATAGGACTTTCCAAAGGAATTCCCTATGCTTTTAATGTACAGGAGTTTAGCAAATGTCACTTACGAGTTACTTACCTGCTTACAGAAGCAAATCTGATTGGCATCAAGAACCGCAATCAATCCAAGTACCAATTAACAAAGAAAAATCTGGCATAACAGTATCTGACAAAATGATTAAAAGCAGATTTACAGCATGCAAATAATGTCAATTTTGTGAGACAGTCAGATGGATGAGAGAATATTTTTGAGATTCAGATCAATGTTACTTGACTTCAGCAGTCCTCAATTAGGAGCAAGACCTGATTAGTTGTGATTTTAATCAACTGTGAATTAAGTATTACCATTGTTTTGATTGTTAGTGACAGGGTTTAAGCAGTGCCCTTCTTTTGAGGACAAAAGATGCCTGGATCACAAATTCACTATAGGCACATCCAGTTTAGTTTAGCAAGAGTTCAGTCAAAGTACTGTAGCAAATATAAGCCATGCTTTTCAGTGAAATTTTCTGTGCTTTTAAGGGATCAAGGAGCAGAGTTTACTGCATGATAGTTTGTAATTTAATGCTGATGACTTGCTAAAGTCATCTCATTTATATCATTCCTCTCCTTAGGAGCAAACACTGCATGTCATTGCACAACTGTAGAATATGCTGAGTTGGAGGCACCCATCATGATTATCAAGCCCAATTCCTGACCCTACCCAGGACACCCGCAGACACACCGTGTACCTGACAGCATTTTCCAAACACTTCTTGAATTCAGGCAGTCTTGGTGTTGTGACCACTTCCATGGGGAGCCTGTTCCAAGGCTCAGCCACCCTCTGGATGGAAAACTTTTTTCTGATATCCAACCTAAACCTCCCTCAAATCAGCTTCATGTTTCTTCTCTCAAGTTCTGTCACTGATCACAGGAGTAAAGAGATCAGGACCTGCATTTCCCCTTGTGAGGATGTTGAAATCTGCAATGAGGTCTCCCTTCAGTCTCCTCCAGGCTGAACAGACTAAGTGACCTTAGTCACTACTCATAAGGCTACCGTCTAGACTCTTCACCATTCTTGTTTGAACCTGCTTTGGACTTTCCCTAGAAGTTTAATCTCTTTCTGACATTGTGGCACCCAAACCAGCTCCCAGCACTGGAGTTGAGGCTGCCCCAGCTCAGAGCAGATCAGGACAATCCCCTCCCTTGCCCATGCTGTGCTTGATGCCCCCCAGGGCAGGGTTGGGCCTCCTGGCTGCCAGGGCACTGCTGGCTCATGTTCATCTTGTCACTGACCAGGACCCCAGGCCCCTTTCCATGGGGCTGCTCTCCAACCTCTTGTTTCCCAGTCTATAAGCACAACCTCATTCCAGGTGCAGAATCTGGCACCTGCCCTTGTTACATTTCATATGGTTGTTGATTGCCCATCTCTCTGGTTTGTCGAGGTCTCTCTGCAGGGCCTGTGTGCCTTCAAGGAAGTTGCCAGCTTCTCCCAATTTAGTGTCCTTTCAGTATCATTTTGCATATCAGCCACATAGTTATGATACATCCTCCTTAATCCTCCAGTTTTACAGAACTGACTATCACTAGAACAATATCTTCCAACCTGATAACTTGTCATGCACAAGGTAGCAATGCCTTTTTGCTGTCAAGTTAGCCAAGATCTTTCTTCAAGCTCCATTGTCCTCTCTAAATAAGAGAGAATTATTTATAGAAGAGACTCCATTGTGAGCATTTCAGTCTGTTTGAAGATGAAAGACATGCATACTATTTGTGAATTATTAGACACCCTAAAAAGTGTCAGTCTTCTCAGTGACTTCTGCATTATTGCACTTGAATGTTTTTAAACTAATCCTGATTTCAGCACAATATAGACTGGAAGTGCCAATAACTTGCTTTCAGAAAGCATCAAATTTCAGTAGTTTAAAAAAGGGTTCTAGTGACTTTTAGTTTTTCAAGAATTATTACTTTTATCCCTTAAAGGGCTTTGCATCAGTAAACCTTCTGCTATAAACCAGTTGCACCTTAGACCCACACAAGCCCGTGGGGATGGGATTCACCCAAGACTACTGAGGGAGACACTTTAAATCATATACCAGCAGTCCTCTTCAGCTGGGGATGTCCCAGATGGCTGCAGACTGGTAAATGTGAGACCCATCTATAAGAAGCTTCAGAAGGAGGGTTTAGGAATCATATCTCTCCACAGCGTGTTCTTTCTGTTGTAAAAATGTGTCGGCAAACTCCTTCTGTGCCAGTAACCACATTAATATAATCAAAGGAGTAGAAAACAAACGGATGCAGAAACTCTTAATAAATGGCAAAGTCCATTGCTGTTGTGTTGCCATCAATATTTGATGTGGTTTATAAAGGACAATGGAGTAATATTCTTGAACAAACCAGGGTTTGTACCTGTTTGAAAAGCAGCCTGACAACTCCACTGTGGGAAGTGCAAATTGTTTCTCACTGTGAAGGAAGCTGAAGTGCTTTATCACTTCGTTTCAGTTAAAATATAATCTAATAAACATTCTTTGCTTTAGTCAATGCAAGATGCATGTCATGTGTATAGTGAGTTTTGTTCAAAAAGCACATTCAGGTGAGGAAAAGATCTGGTTCTGTAATCATGTCTTATGCAGTCATAAGTGTCTGTTGATTTGTATCAAAATGATGCATAATCAGGTCAGTCATGTGTTTCTGTTAAAAGGCACCATTTAAAATAGAGTTTTCCTCTATGTTTGGTGTAACTACTGACTTTGTATGCTTAATTTTTTTTTTTTTAAATCTCTAGGACTGGGAAAAATGGCACAATATCAGTGCGAGCTCTGGATGGTCCTAAAGCCAGCATTGTGCCAGCCACATTCAGTGCTGTCTCCCCACCTGGATATACCATTCTGGATGTAGATGTTAATGCTGTGCTGTTTGTTGGTGGTTTAACAGAAAAAATTAAGGTAATGCCTTTGTTACTGTGTTAGCTGGCCATTTGTGTGGACACATTTTGTTATTTCTTGAAATAGAAATGGTAAATTTTAATATGCTGGTGACATTGTCGTTGGTTCTTTAATTGCAAGTAGCACACTTGCACTTTTGAAAGGTTATTGGGGTTTGCCTAGACTGTGGTGCACAGATGTGAGATTTCACTGTCCATGATGTTACCTTCTGATCAGCCCCGTAGCTGGCTTTATTTATTTATAATAAA
This sequence comes from Anthoscopus minutus, assembly GCA_013399455.1. NCBI lineage: Eukaryota > Metazoa > Chordata > Aves > Passeriformes > Paridae > Anthoscopus > Anthoscopus minutus. Next base: position 71,569 of record VWYI01044757.1, on the reverse strand, counting down.
TATTGCAATATTTAGCCCAAACAACTAATTCCTGCTGGATAGATGGACACCTTACCTTGGGCACACTGCTGCCCTGACAGGCTTTTGATTCTTGAGTGACAGGAACTCATTTCTGTTTCCGTACATTTCTGGTCTCCTAACAATATATATAAGAGTATATTTTCCCTTGCATTTGGGGTTTTTCCTTTGTCATATATCCACAGTATCACTTCCTCCTTTGCAGTCTGCTTTTGGTGTTTCTTCTTTATTTTCTTCATTTTTGTTCCTACAGATATCTGCATCATACCCCCAATCTATTTTCTCTTCTTTTTGTCTGTTCATTTTTCTGGTGGTATCTTCTACCTTGCTAAACTTCATGGGATGAATAGAAGACGTATGCCAAATAGAATAGACAGAAATCTTTAAAAAAAATTATTCTCCACTAATAGCTAATTAGCCCTTATATTCCAATGGCATTATTTAAAAAACAATCTAAATTAACCATTCTGTTCCTGATCAATATTTTAGCATTTGAAAAGAAGCTGAAATTTAGACTTTTACAAATAGTGAACTCACTGAAATTTTTTTTCTCTCATGTTTGTGTATGTCCTCAAGTGTTAAAATAACACAATCTGCAGAAAAATTGAAGCGCAAAACTCAATGTCAGAACAGCTGTTTTCAACCTCATTAAGGATTGTCCAAATATCTTCTGAAGAGCTCTCTATTTTTTTCATTATAGTCAGGAAAATCTTCCTGAATCCTTTTTTTCCCCAGGTGAATAAAGACAACAGTAGGAAGGCAGTCTGTTTTAAGTTTGGTATGGCTGGTATATTTGCAATGTAGAGTTTTAAACACTGTCAGATTTGTTTTGTTCAAATACAGTCTTTGAATTAAAATAAAGTTCAGGTTTTTGGGAACTTCTGTCATCATGTGATATAATTATAAGGCTCACAAAATGAAGACTTTAACCAAGACTTTTTTAAAACTGTGCAGCTCTCTGGACAATTAATCAAGGTTACTGGTATATCTTAGGCTGCTGACTCAGAAATCTGCTTTTTCATATTACTGGGATTTGGAATGCTTTAGATTTGTCCTACAGTTTTGTCCACATATCTGTATTTCTGCAGTATATTCAAAAAGGAAGTTCATTTTCAGTTTTTAAAAACATCTTTCATCTGACTTGTAGAACACTTGATGCTTAGATGTCATGAATTTCTTAGAAGTGACATTAAGTTCATACTTGTTGCTAATTAAAACCTATCCAATTACCCTGGGAAATATCAGCAGCACATTAAGTCTTTTGAGTCATACTTTTCCTTGAGTATTTTCAAATTGCACTTCTCCATGTTCGCTTGCAATATCTTAATATTTATAATTGCTGTAAAAACAGCAGGTGCTTGTCTATCTCAAATAGCTAAGTGTATAGATTTTTAATCAGCTCATATTGATGAACTGAAATTTAAATGAATCAGTATTTTTAGAAGGATAATTTTTGGCGGAGTACTCCGTGTACTGCCAACTGTTACTACCTTCATCATGGTACCACGTTATGTTCTAGTGAGCATTACTCTATGTGCATGACCCTAGCTTAATGACTTCTGATGGGATGTGTGTTTTAATTGCTTTGCCCTCTGCACTTGTTTCTGCATCCAAAATTCAGCATGAACTTTACAGGTCTAACACTTGAGTTCTCAGTCCATCTTTTAGCTTGGGCAGTCTGCTCAATTTCTAGGGCTACAACCATTACTTTGCTTACTGTGCTGTGGGCAAGATTGCTCATAGCCCTTTCTTGAAAGTCTGAAGTTAAAACACAGCTAGGCATTTACGGGAGCAGCCAGGTCTCTGAACAGCCAGGAAAACTTACAGTGGAAGCCAAAGCAGCTCCTTGTCCTTCAGGACTTGTTCTCCCTAGGTCTTCCCAAGAGTCTCAAATCTAAATGGCCTTTCCTGTTTGGATTGATACAAAGTTCAGTTCACACTTTCACTGATAAGTTGTTCTGTAGGAGGGCTTCTCAGATTAAATAATACTCTTGATATTTAAACTATTACAAAACATCTAATGTTTTTTTGGTTCTTTATGATTTAATATAGAATTTTATGTGGTATTTATTTTTATGATTTTTGTACCAGTTATGTTTTCAGATGCAGCAGATCACTTTAAATTCAATTTTATGGAGGTTTGTGTTCTCTGTTGCAGAAGTCAGATGCTGTAAGAGTCACCACCTTCACTGGCTGCATGGGTGAAACCTTTCTAGACAGCAAACCCATAGGACTCTGGAATTTCAGGGATATTGAAGGCGACTGCAAAGGGTGTGCTGTCAGGTAGGTAAAGCACTGACTGCTTCTCATGCTTCTTTAGGGAACCTGTCTGCAGTGACACTACATTAAATACAAAGTAGCAGGAATTTCCACAGCAGCCATCAAATGTGTATGCAACAGAAGTTAGATTGCAATTCCACCAAGAGAGGAAGGAGCCAGTCTGGTTTTAAGTGTGGTCAGTGAGTTATCAGAACTGAGCTGGTGAGACAGGACTGTGATAGAAAGGGTCCTGACAACTAGTAACTAGAAACAGTCAAATCATGAGAGAGCATAGTGAACTGTCTGGCTCATGGACAGCTGTGGTGTGGGTGCCTGCTCTTCTCATGTGGCATGGTGCTGAGTCCAGTGCCTGGTGAAAGGTGGCTTTCACAGCTACCAGGGTAGTGAGCAGAGACCCCACAAAGAAAGGCTTTGGCATTCTTGGAATAGGATGGGAAATCCTGTCCCTGTCAGTGGGGGGTTTGATAAGACATCAAACCACATTCAGGAAAACTCCCAGGACCTGTGCCCACATTTCCCTAGCCCTGCACTTTTTATTTTAATGTCACATGGCAAAGAAGAATGTTTGGAATTGTTCTTTTCAGCCCACAGGTGGCAGACGGTGAAGGAACAGTGCAGTTTGATGGTGACAGCTATGCCATGGTGAGCCGCCCAATCCGCTGGAACCCCAATATTTCCACAGTCATGTTCAAGTTCAGGACCTTCTCATCAAATGCTCTCCTGATGTATCTTGCTACTGATGATTTGGTAAGAAAAGCCAGATAACCTACACTCCTTGCAGGTTTCACACCATCTTTACAGTCACTGAATTCATGAACTCATGAAAACAATTAATAATTTAAGGTACCACTGTCCTGGTATGATGTTGCCTGGTATGATGCTTCATTGCTGGGCAACTGAAGACAGTGTTACAGTGTTGAGGTTGACTACCTAACGTTTACTGAATGGGGAACGTTATGTTAGTATGGGGAGAATTCCAGATTTTCTGAAATTGTTAGTTAATTTTACTTTATCCCAGATGTTTATGTGTGTGAATATTTTCAGTTGTGTTTGTCTATTCATAGTTTAAAATATCATAGTGTGATGGCAGGGGGAATATGGGAAGAGACAAGTCTTATATAGAAATCCTACTCATATCAAGAAAATGCTTATGTTTTATTGATTGGGTCTAAAGGGAGACTGGTGCAACAAATAAGATCTAATAGTGATCATGTTTTCCCAATATCTACAAATAGTGTCTCTTACAGCTCAAATAGAGAATAGAAACAGTTTTAAAGTTGTTTAAGGATTTTATTCACACACGGTATCAAATGTTTGTGGACAACAGGGAGAAACTATTTATAAAGACACCTGTCCAGGTCTGAATAACTCATCTTTGACATCTCTGATCCAGATTGATTTGCATGACTGACAGGGAACAGTCTTTCCCTTATCCTTTGTATATGGGACAGAAGTTATGTACAGTAGCTTTCACTGATGTCTTGAAGAATTACTGAGCACTTGCTATTTTACAAAAACTGTGTTTGTGTAAATCTGTCTTATTTCAGAATCCTGTATTTTGGAAATAATTATCAAAATAGCTGGAATTACCAAGGAGGAGGGTGCTCATCCTGTCTAACTATAGCAAAAGCCAGAATTTTATAATGATAATGAAATATTTATGTAGCTTTTCTAATGAACCTTTATAATTGAATATTGAAAGCATAATTAATTCATTATTTTAGATTATTTTATATAATAATTGTTGACTTACATATTTTTCTACCAAAAAAATATTTACTTGAAATCTCAAAACACAAGCAACTGATCCCTGGTGTATGTTGTCTCTTATGCTACTATCCCACCACGTAAAAACTTGGAGGATGCTCTTTCTGATGATGCATGGATAGACATGCCTAAGCATCTAGAATACTGAGTTTGTTCAGTTTTACTCTGAGAAGAGGTGGAACTGGCCATGAACAAAATGATAATAAAAATGTCTCTGGTACATTTATGTCCTGGGTCACAGTACCAACATTACTTACCTAATGGCTTTCGTGCTGTCTGGCTCTCTGGTTATTTGTTTTGCTCTTTGTATCCTGCCATCTCTTTTTCTGGAGATAGTGCAGCATACATTGTTGTTCCACTCAGCCACCTCCAGTTGCTGCTGGATACTGCTGTCAGTGGCTGATGAAAATAAGAGCATTCATAGCTCTTTTTGTCTCCATTTCTCTGTTGCTCTGCTGCTTCTGTAGATTACTCTCTAGAAATCTGATAAAACATGTCCAGTTTACCATCTTCACTATTTCTGTTTTCTATCTTGCAAGTTTAAATCTAGCTGAGGTATGAAATAAATACACTAATTATATTGCAAATATACACTCAAAGCTGAGTATTACTTTCAGGTAATTATATTGTCCATTTTTATCTTCAATGTACAGTAAAAGTACAGCTATCCCATCAAAACTCCAACTAAGATACCAGCAAAATTCCAACTAAATTAGCAATCTAAAAGAGAATATAAGGGGAAAAAAGAGCTTGGCATCAGACTTTTGTACATGAGAGTCCTGGGTAGTAAATGCATAAGTTGTGACATTTCTGAAGTTTAAGAAATGTTGTCTGTAGGTACCCAGGATTAAAAAGTGTTTATTTAATGTCTTATGCCTCTTATCAAAATGGGCAGGAATCTTAATGGTGTATCTCACCCTTTTCATTAACAGAAGGATTTCATGAGTGTAGAACTCAGTGGTGGGCATATAAAAGTCAGCTACGATCTGGGTTCAGGTACAGCTTCGGTTATCAGCAACCAAAATCATAATGATGGAAAATGGAAATCTTTCACCCTGTCAAGAATTCAAAAGCAAGGTAGGTTCCTGTGGTGTCAGCACTATGACTTTTCCAGTTATCTGTGCAGCACACCTAACCATCTAATCACAGGGAAGATGCTGTGGGAATTATAAGTTCTGGTGATTTAGCAACTTCTTTTGTTTAGATTACAGATGTGTTGAGTTGCATGTGAGTGATTGCGCTGCCAAACAGCATTTTATGAATAGGTAGCCTATTTGTCAGGCATAATCTTTTTATACAGTCTTAAATTGCATTCTAAAATTCTGACTGGGGAAAAAAAGAAGTCTTTTCATCAGTTCCCTGATGTTCCAAATCATGAAACACATGTGTGATTTTTGTTAGGACAGCAAAAGCTTTTATGCTGTACAGTCTTCTCATGCTCAGCAAATACCCCAGTGCTTAAAAAAGGCAGTGACTTTAGTACTGAGAATATAGTATCTAACTAGACAAACACCACTACTTTATCTTCCCTGATTATGTGCATTGTGCCATGAACTGAATCTGCATGGAAACAACTGGGCACATCTCCAGAAGTTCAGCTAATTCTTTTACATGTTACTGGCACAAATATGAAGTGGTGGAATTTGATAAGATTACAAAGACTATTCATTATCATGCTATCAAAACCCTTTATTCGTTTTGTAGTCTGGTAATAGGACTGGTAGCATCTTACCTAAGCCAAATTAGTTTTATTTATGGCAACTGTGACATACTCTGTGCTTTTGCAGTTTGAATTTTTACTGCACTCTGAATCTTCTAGGTCACCACAAGCCCCCAAACACATTCCTCTGCCTCTGCTCCCTGCAGTGCCAGCTCTCTTCCTAGTCTTCACACCTCACACACAGTCCTTCTTCCTTGTCATTTGGCTGAAGTAGACTTGGGAGTTGGGACAGGGTCCAAAATAAGTTAGTGATCTCACTTGCAAGTTTGCTGCACCTTTAGAGGAGAAATGTCTCATTGCTAGCCAGTTATCATAGTTCATACTTAACCCAGGAGGTATTAATATAAAGTACAATGTCATGTGATTGTAATTTATCAATAGCATTCGAACATCATGTGTTTATAAAGAAGATACAAGTATAGAAATGAAAGGAAAATTAATCTGGTTTTGGTAAGGTGTAGCAGAAAGTCTGTCTGTTCAATTCTCAAGGAAGGAAGGAAAGAAATCCTTTCTTTTCATCCCTGTATATCTTGGGGCCTGCTCAGCATTTTACACTGAGTCTTGTTTCTTTTATTGGATTTTATATTCTGTATTAATCCATACTTGAAAAATATACATGGAACAAGCACCCAGATAGGATGGTTGTATGTAGCACATCACTGACTCCAGACTGAGACTGGCCATGACAGCAACTGACTGCTTTGGGTTTGAAAGTGGTTTAGAGTGACTGATCACCAGTCTATCTCTAAGGCACATAATGGCAGTGCTTAACAAACTTTATGCTTAAAAATCCTGGTCAAGAGGCAATCTCTGGACTGAGATCACAAATTAAATGTAAAAAAATCTCCTGTCATGACCATGTCCTGAAGTGTTAGCTCCAAATTACAGTGACACAAAGAAGGCACCAAATTGAAACAGGTTTGGAGAATATATAAAAATAAAGTGTACAGAATTGCTATAGCTTTTCAGGTTGTTATGGAAACAGAGGAAAGTGCAGCTTTCTTCCCCTGCCCAGAACTGATAATGTGGAAATCCAGTATCTTAATTGCAAAATACAGCCCTCCTTGCCTCTTCCCTCACCTACTAATCCTCCAAATATTTTTCTGTTGGTTTCTTACATTAAGACATCGTTGTTTATGATGGATACTTTGTAACTAATCTCAAATGTCTTTTAGCCAACATATCAATTGTAGACATAGACACCAATGAAGAAGAAATCATAACAACAACTTCTACAGGAAGCCACTTTGGACTCAACTTAAAAGGGCATGAGAAAATATATTTTGGGGGATTGCCAACCCTGAGAAATCTAAGGTAATGTTGCTCAAACCAATTTCTTTAGTCTTGGTAAGGGGATGTGAGTACAATGTAATCTTATTCTCTGCATTTATTTATCAAGTTCATTTGCAGCAAGTGAATGGTGAATTCCCAATGTACCCTGTACAGCCACAGCAGAATAGTGCTTTATTTGCATATGTTTTGTATTTCACACAGCTCACCTTACACAGATACAATGCAAATGACACTTGCAGTGCAGCACATCTTTCTGATTCTCTGCAAGAACCATGATGTAGCTGACTTTTAAAAGTATTTATTTATTTGATGCATAGACTTTGTGACTGCAGATTCAGATAATTGGCTCGATACCTTCACAAAATTAAGGACAAATGTTTACTTTGTGCCTGAGTAGAAAAATTGACCTGCAGACTACTCCACATGGGATTACTGCTTAATGGGTATCCATGTTTTTGCATAATCAGTGTCACTATACTTTAAATATTTATTGAATATTTTGCTTAGATATAATTTTTAATTATTTGTATATTTTAGTTCCTGGTTTCCTTAGATAAAATTTCTCCTCTATTTGGGACTTAAAGTATATGATATGATAATCTTCATATATTTAATGTAAGCAGAATGAAATATTTTCCCTTCAGAAGTCTGATCCTGACTTTCGTACACAAATAAAATTCCCAAATAAAATTATTTGTTAAATTTTGCATAGTAATATTCATAAATGTTAATTAGTGACTTTCCTTCATGGCTTTAAATAGACCAAAAAACTTACTTAAAGTTTAAATGAATATTCAGCAGTTTTGCAATGGCAAGAACAAGAGAATTCTGTGCTGCAATGAACAGATGAGCAACACAGAAACAGGCCCATTAATCTGTGTCAGCTTTAACTACATGGTATAATGAGAGCCTTGAAGTGGTCTTGTGCACAAGGAACTGTTGTGTTTAATCCACAGATTCTTCTGCTACTAAAAGAATGGACATGTTTATTAATTTATTAGGATAATCATTGACCTCTGGTGCCAAATCACCCAGCAACAAAAAGATCTAAGATCTGTTTTACTCATGAAATATAACACTATATTATGTAATTGTGAAATCACACCAGTACATAACAAAATGTCTAGAGCAATTATCTTCCACTTCCTTTGTGGCTGCCCAGAAAATCAGTGTACCACAGCTACTTTGACCTGTGGTAACCGTTCTGCCTACAGCTATGATTTGTCAGTGTCTGAGGCGAGATTAATGTTATGGTAAATTAAAATCAAAAGTAGTGAAAGGGGGATTAGGGCAAAACTGAGCTACTGTAAACAATAGACACAGAGGTATCCCTGACTTTGTAATTGTCATGTCATGTCAGTTCTGCCAGATTATTTTACATGGTTTGCTTTTGCTCATGACCAAGTATAGTCTCAAGTTATAAAAGCCCTCTGACGTGTTACATTTTAAGGGAGCTGTTTGCAGAGTAAACCTGTTAATTGTTATAGCCTGATAGCATACATAGACTCTCACCTTTTATTATATGTTGTTTGTAAATAATGTTCACCCGCTTCACTGTGAAATGGCTGAACCTTGATAATAAGTATCACAGAACAACAATGCAAGAAGTACCATTTGCTACAATTAATGCCATGTTGTTGTTTTCTTTTTTTGTCCTTTCTCATCCCAGTATGAAAGCAAGGTAAAAACAATCAGATTATTTGCATGACTCGCATGTGTCTAGTTCAAGCGCAGCTTAAAAGCGCCGCAGCAGCAGCAGCAGCAGCAGCAGCAGCTTGGGCAGTGTTTAGAGCAGCTGCCACGCTCTTAGTTCAGCTCTTAGTTCAGCCAGCGGCTCCTGCCACAGCCAGCAAAGCTGCTCCCGGGTGCTCACCACCGTCACGTTCCACGCTGCTCACACACCTACACAAGCAACTTTTAATTTCCTCACGCAGCTGCAGCTGCTTACTCCAGCTGTGTGTTCCTGCGGCACCGCCGTGCCTCGGGAGCGAAGCTGCAGCCGGCTGTGTTGCTGGCTTTGGCTGGAGGAGCGGGCGAGTCCCGTGTGAGGTGCGGAGTGCCCTGCTCAGAGGCAGTGAAGTGGTTACTGAGAAGAGCATGGAAGCGAGGGGGAGATTTTTTGTGAAATTTGCTACTTCTCATGCTAAGGACAGGAGTATGAGGGGAAGAGAGGGGAGGTCTCTGAAACTGCTCTGAAACTGTTTTCAGTTTGCAACTGTTTGGATCCATTGCTTTTGCTTTGGTATGCTCAGATATGAACTGATCTTCACTGTGTTTTGCCCCCTAATTCCTGGCTTGAATTGGAAAAATACAACTTCACCCCCACACTCCTGCCCTGCACCTCAGAAAAATTATTTCCTCTCAAGCTCCAGAAATTGCTGTGTTTTCCCTCAAAACTGGCCTATCTTGGCAAAAAAAGGAACTAACAAAAAAACCCAAAAAACAAATCAAGAATTAAGATCTTAGTGAACTTGGACTATGTTTGGTGTACTTTGGAAATGAAAAAAGGAAAAAAGAAGTGTTTCAAACAAGTGTTCAGTGTTTGCAAAGAGGTTGAGCCAGAAAACCCATGGTGCTCCCTTCCAACCTTACCCATTCTGTGATTCTGTGATATGGGCTGGGAATTACAACAGCAACTGTTTGTAACAGGACAGGATTAGGAAAGTCTGTCACTGGACAAGGTGGGAACGGGCAGTAACAGGAATGGTTTCTGGATGGCAAAGACCATGGGCACCAGTGACAATGATAACAGCAAAACTGTTCTTCCATTGGGAAGATAAATCCATAAAGAAACAGAAGAGCTAGGAAAAAAAACCCTGAAAAATGAAAGGTGAACATAGCTACTTGACTGTAAATAAAGCAGCATATGGATCATTTTAGTAAACCAGATGCTTGCTTTAACTTACGCAGAGTACTAATTTGCCAGAGAATAAATCACGCTTGCTCGATTGGCTATAATGCAAAGAATGGCTTTCAGTGCCAAAACATGCAGCTGATTAGTATCTGTGCAAAATGGTTTTATTTTGTAATTAATAATCTTAAATATTTTTTTTTCCTTCCAGGGAGCTGTAGTGTTTGTTGCTTCCCCCCTTCTCCACCCCACCCCAATTTTAACTCCTTTCTTATCTCCCAAATTAATTTTTCTCTCTTTGAGTTGTTCATACTATTCAGATATCCTAGTAAGCACTCATGGGTAATATTTCTTAGTGAATTAAATAGAGCTTTTTATTTTTTTCCCTTTGGATTTACTCTCTATGGTATCAATGGCAGCTTTTTTTTCTGAAGTGATTTTATAGTTTTGTTTTCTTCTGGCAAGCCTGGTTCAGATGTTACCAGCAGTTATGGTCTCACTCTAGTGTACCTGGGTCTGGGAAATCATATTTTTGCAATCAAATATGATAGTTTTAGTGTTACATTGAAGGGCTTTCTCATTTCCTCTCATCAGCCATCTGATGAGTCAAACATGGAACTTGAATTCCATTACAATATTTTCCTGTCTTGGATGGATAGTTACATTCTTTAACAAACCCAAGTGCTTTGTTTTGTTTAACTGCCTGAAAAAGTCAGAAGTATCGCTGTGCCTTAAGAAAATATGCAGCAGTTTTCATAAAAAAGATACTGGAAATGTGAAATAAATGTCAGTCCACCTGATTGCATTCCTGAGGTGTATTGGCAAAAACTTTATTCAAATATTTGTACCCTGCTAAAGTTCTTCTTTCATTGGATCTAGCATGCAAAAAGAGGAACGAAAAATGTCTTCCAGTTTAGGTCTCTCCTTACTGTTATGATTTCCTAGCTTTCATCTTTCTGCTTTGCCCAAGGACCAAAAACTTCCTTATTTCATAGCTCACTGAGTTTTAACACCAAAGGTGACAGCTCTCCTTTACCAAAGGAAAAGCACAAAAACCAAAATAACCAACCAAAAACCCTTAAAGAAAAGAAAGAATGACTGAGAAGGGGACTATTGTCAATTGGAGATGAGATGAACCTCTTGTTACACCTCTCAGCTGTGCAAGGCAGAGTGCAATGTGTGCTGATAGATTGTAGAAGGCAACATGTATTTGAGTGTATGTGTGTAGTCAAAATAAAAATAAAAATCAAATTCTGTGCATTTGAAAGTGTGTGTTTGTGTGTGTGTCTGGCTGACTGTTCTCCCTAAACTCTGTTTTTGAAAACACATTGTACTTCTAAATGTTTTTTAGGCCTGAAGTGAACTTAGAAAAATACACAGGTTGCCTCAAAGACATTGAAATTTCAAGGACACCTTATAACATACTGAGCAGTCCTGACTTTGTTGGTCTAACTAAAGGATGCACACTAGAGGTTAGTCTGATTTCCATGTATTTTGGACTCAATGTAAATAAACATTTTCTGGTTTCTGATTTTATGGCATAGTAGATTAATGGTATATGGTATGGAAAATATATATGGTTAGATAGGAATCTAACCTTAAAATCCAAACTGTTACATTAAAGAGAAAGAAAGATAAGTCTGATCAGCAAGTAGGCCAGTTTTTCAGATCCTGACTTCTTGGAGAGTATATCCCTGGTCACTTGTGATATCCCTGTCCCTAAAGGGTAGGATTTTCTGAACTGCTTAGCAGTGATTTAGCATTGTTTCAGCTGACTAGCATGGTTATTATTGACATTAATGGGGATAGGCGCTGACAACACTGCAAAAACTAAAAAAAACCTGATGCACGTAAAACCCAAAGATTTCATTTTTTAAAAATTGTTATTATAAAGTCATTCATTACATAAAACCTTATGTATGAATGCTTATTGTCATGAGCTACCACTGAGCTGGAAGGCACATTTCTTACTGATCACTAAGAATGTGCAAAATTGGTGTTGTTATTTTAGCTTTAAATGCATCTATTTTCAGTTTTTGCTGCTTGCAGTTAATAGCCTTTCAATGCATATAGAATTCAAGAAATCTGATCTGAAATTTGGGAGAGAATTTAGTAATTTTCCATGGAAAATGGAAAAAATTTTTCTCTGTATATAAAAAAATACTTCCACTGACATTTGTGCCCCAATAGTTTGTATTTCTTCCCTGGAAATCTCTACTATTTAAGTTTTGCAAGCAAATGGAAGATATCCATCTATCCATCAGATACCATATATACCATATATTTGATATTCCATATCAGATACCGTTACAGTAAATCCAAATGAGTTGTTGTCAATCTGATGCTCTCCAAATTTATTTTTTTTTACAAAACATTAAAACTTTGAACAGCAACTGGAACTTGGCTGGGCCAAAATAAAGACAAGGGCCCTGTTTTGCTGTGTTTATCCATTGTACCCTTGGCCTTCCTCAGAACAAAAAGTACGCAACAGAAGGACTCTCAGACAGGATATTAGACTAGATTTGTTGTGAGAGCCATATTTTCAAGTTTGTGGTAAAGCTAAATTGTAAACAAGAAGATTGTTCAAATGCTTTTAAATCTTACAGATTTTGCTTCAGCAAAAATTTGATAGAGAGGTTCATTCTTGTTTTGATTTATAGTATATTCTTTCTGGAACAGGAAAGAAGGATAGTTGTTTTCTTCTGTTGCTATAAATCTTACTTTTCCTTTCACATTATTTTGTAACACTTGAGGTTTCAGAGTATGAAATCTAATTGGATTAACCCTTTTGTTGGGGAAATAAAATATTCTGATTGTACAAAACAAGATGCAGGAAAATTAAAAATAAGTGAAGCAAAAGTAAAGGATAAAGACTGGATATTTGTTCAATCATTTAAATGTCCTCAGATTTCAGAGAAAGGTGAGAACCACCAGCAATGATTTTATCTGGTATAATTTTTTATCTCTAGACCTGAAAACAGTTCTACTGCACTTAAAAAATTGTAATTCTACTTTTTAAAAAGTCAGTTCCTATAGATTGGTCTTCCACATCTGGAAGAATACATGAGTTGGCAGCGATGACAGAAAATCTTTGGGAGTATGCACTGATTTATTATTTGATGACATATTCTACTCTTTAAATTTTGCTAATAGCTATCAATATCCGAAGAGTTGGGTCGTGTGCAACAAGTACTTTGTTTATGACTCTGAGTAACCAAGAAAGCAGTGGTGCTTAGTGAGGTAATGAAAATTAATGAAAAGTATTTTCTCAGCATATCTGACAAATAATAGAATCTAGTTTATGTTCATATTGGGTTTTATTACCTATTGTATAGATTTAACAGCAAACTCCAACTATATTAACTCAATGGAAAACACATATATAAAATAAAAACAATCTTGAGCAGTTATTTTTAATTCAAGACAAAATATCAGCACAAAACTGGAACTTTGCCTTCCTGTAAGAAAGGTTTCCACAAATACAGTAATGGAGCCAGATGTAAACAGATAAACTAGTGTTTGCAGAACACTTTGAATAAATTGCTACGTGTTTATTATTGCTTTCCATCTTTTCACAGTAGTTATATTTACATAATTTGTTATTTTAGTTCAGAAATCTTCCTGTGCATTCATAATCTCGCTTTTAATTCTACTAATGCACTTTCTTGTGCTCTCCTTCCTACAGAACATTCATACAGTCAGCTTCTCCAAGCCAGGTTTTGTGGAACTGCAGCCAGTATCCTTTGACTTGGGCACAGAAATCAATCTCTCCTTCAGCACCAGGAATGAGTCTGGGATCATCTTGTTTGGCACAAGTGGCACCATTGTCCCCCCCAGGAGAAAGCGCAGGCACTCTGCAAGGAAAGCTGCTCCTCTGAGGAGAAAGCGCAGGCAGACAGGACATGTAAGAGGAACCTGGCAAAAAATTTGAAAAACCCCACAATTCTACTGAACAGCCACAGTTTGTTTCAAGATGCTGTCAGATGTTTATGCTTAAGTTATAATTCAGTTATTTGGAATAAAATATTTCTAGTGTTATCCTTTATCTGATGAAGAATCTAATAGAAGCTCAGAAGAGGTTTTTTTTTAGTCCTGGAGAAATTGTTTTGCATACAGATTTAGTCATGTATCCACTGCTTGTTGCTAAGCAGCAGGTTTGGTTTTCTATTTTATTCCACGTTGGGTTTTTTTAACCAAACCTAAATATTAGAAAATACTGTTCTTCACTCATTTTGAAGACTGCTTATGCACTATTAATGCTTGGAAACTCTCTTGATCCTGTTCATAGAAACATAAATGAGGATCATTTTAATTTCCCTGAGACCAAAAGGAAAAAAAAAAGGCTGGTGAACACAGTGCAGATTAGCCCCTTTTTTGGCATCACTGATGTGAAATATAAGGCTTGGGTGCTCTGGTCTCTCCTTCTCTCTCACAAAATACAAATTTGCTGTATTAGTCCGCAGTGTCTGAGTGACTTGTAAAAGTATGATTGCTGGAAATTGTTAGAAATTATTCAAGTCTTGAATGTGTTGATGCAGTCTTTGTTCAGGACTTTTGGGGAAGTGATATTTCATTATTCTCCTTTCTGCCTATTTTGGAAGAGAGCTTTTGCTGACCTGGAGTAAAACTCCATGGAGAGCACATTGTAATGGCTGACCTGGGTGACACTGACTTGAGGACCGGGGCTCCTTCATCATTTCCCAGCTCTTCAGGTCACAGAAGTGAACATGACCACTTCTGCTCTACTAACTGGAGTTTAGATCCTGAAATCTGCCACAATATGATACTGGTGCTGGAGTAACTACTGGCATGATTTGGCAGCCCTCCAAACACAGAACTCAAGCTGAGATCAATGCACTTCAGGGGTTGATGAGTTTAAGAGCAGGTCTTGCAACAACAAGAATTAGAAGAATTGGAACTTAGAAGTCTCCATCCATCCCTGAAAATAGATAGTTACATCTTCTGTTGATATTTTCCAGCATGACTTCATTTTACTCTTCCTCATTATAAAAATGCCAGAGTCTGAGTGTAGCAGCAGCACTGAAACAGCAGTGTCTTGTCTGTGGTGAGCACATTAATAGCCAGTGTAAGACAATAGAACATACACACTAATGTAAATCTAAGTTAAATAATTTCTTTACAAATATAACTTGTCTTTTCACTCCAACATACACCTTGCAGGCCTACTATGCCGTGTTCCTGAACAGAGGTCGGCTGGAGGTGCACATCTCCACTGGGATCCGGGAGCCCCACAGAATCACCATCAGACCAGAGGCTGGCGAGTTCCACGACGGCAGAGCGCATTCCATCCGGATAGAACGAGCTAGAGGGTAACAAATACCTACAAGTGCTACAGACCACACAGCACAGCTAATTAATGGCTTTGGCAATCCATGTAAATGCTTCTTCTGAGACAAAAAAAAAAGAAAAATCAGTTTAATTCCATCATTATCCAAAAATTCTTAGAAATAACTTTCTGATAGTCATTATTGTTCTGGAGAGCTGGGTTGACATGCTTTTGCAGGTACCAGCCTGTTTCTCCAAAGACTTGCATTTGCCTGAACTGGCATCTTTAACCTTCTGATTCTTTGCAAATATATTTCACAAAAGAATCTGTGGGTCAGAAATTCTGCTGTGGTACAATAAACCTTCTTTTCAGGGCATATAGAAAAATACCATTTTCAAAGGGTACAAACTGCAACAGGATAGCAGCCTGTAGCCTTTTTGAGATGCCACGTGCTGGACACAGTGGTGCCCAGCTAAATAGGGTAAAACAGTGCAAAACATAGTCCCACATTTCTAACTGGAAAAGCCATCACAGACCTTCTCAGACCATGTTGTTTTACACTGAATTTCACTTGAATTCCTTGCCCTTTCTCAGAAATGTTAAAACATTCTTATTAGGCTTCACCTTTCAAAAGGTGACTAGAAACAGCTCTACTGTAGTGTGTGGGTCTAATGCAGCTAATAGTTTTTGTGGCCTGGAATAGCCCTTGTTCCAAGTAGGGTTTATTATAGACATTTGAACATACAAATGTGTACATCTGTACAAACATTTGTTGGATTAGTGCACTATGCACAATGTTCTGTCTTGTTTAAAGAAATCAGAAAGATGTGGTATCCAGCGTGTTACAAAAGGCACTTATGCACTTTACCCTCTTACCCCACCAACGCTGCAGCCTTCTTGACTAACCATTCCTGTCTAGTCCCCAGGTGTCCTTCTGTCCTCTCTGTAATCTTCTTTCTTTTCTGTATAATTTTTTGACTGAATTTCTATTGTATTGTTAAAAAATCGGACATAAATAATGCCTCCAGTCTCCTCTACTTTGGTGACTAGGTCAAAGTCAAACTGTAAATGCTTTGTAAGAAAAAGTTATTTTGGAAATGGTTGACTGCATTTTGTGATACATTTTTTGTCACTGTGACAGAACACAAATATGCAGATGATAATAAAAAGCTCTGAACAACAAAGTAGATTCTTTTATGCAGAGCTATAGCAAGTACAGTAGCTTGACCTTATGAGGGTACATGTGAGAGTACATCAAGGCAAAATTGCCGTACAATGTCATCCAGTGATGGTGCTTGTTCAGATGAGACCTCTGCGTTTTCAAAGTAACTTTGTTACAAAACAAATTGTCTGAACTCTGAAGTTTCTGTAACCTGAAATGGATGTAAAAAGATATAAATTAAGATTAACCCTTCCTCTGCTCATCATGAACTCAAGATTTATTTTTTTTAATTGTGAGGAACACCCTGTGAAAATTCTGCAGAAAGATAATTGACCATATCATTATGAAAAATCATCTTGTTGAAGACTAATGTGCATCATGTGCTTAGACCCAAAATGTTTATGATGATTAGCCATGGCTAAGATGCACAAGGGATAACTTGAGTCTTGACAATCTGACTTTCCTACACTTGCTCTGAAGGCAGAGAAAGTGAATGTCCTCTCTGGAACACTTCATGGCACCTAAATTAGTCTTTTGCTCTGAACTGCCTCCAGAGAAATCTCTCTCTTTCTCTTTCCGCTGCTGAAGGGACTGGGAGATATCACAAGGATTGTCCTGAGAGATAAGTCTTTTAATAACTGCTTTCTCTAACCGTTTGAAAAATTAACCACGTTTCTCACTCTGCAGCTTTCCAAAACCAAGTTAATTCATCCAAAACTATGAGGAAACTGGACATTTTACACATAGTACAACACTTAGATAATTCAAGTGCTTAAGTCACTGTCCAGTTCTGTCTAGAATGTGTGTAAATAACAAAGCCAAGCATTTTGTATTTGAAAACAGGTTTTCTCTTTTCAGTAAGTATTTCCAATATTCAGTTGCTTGCATTGTAATTATGGTTAAGAAAGAATATCATATAATTTTTCAGTTGACAAAAGGGAATTTATTTGCCAGAAACTGATCAGTCAGCCAGTGGTGCTGCAGAGGCTCCTACCTTCCTCTCTTTAGCCTTAACAGTAAGCATGGGACTGCTTCATGTGTTGCTTGTGCCATGTGAAATACCCATTGGAATGAATTATAGCACCTGTATCAGTACATGGTGAACAATCAACAATTTTCCTGCTCTGCCACCTCCGCAAAAAGAAGCTATAACTTTTAAAAGTGTACCATATGTCTGCCATTGATCCTGCAGTCAGAGCAGTCTGGTTGTGCCCCAGCAAGAAGATAATTAGGAAATAGGGAGTCCAAACAAAATGTGACTGCCTGCTGTTCCTATCCTGTTGAGCTCTAGATGATTTTATCTACCATCACAGTACAGCCAGCTCAGCCCTTACTGTGTCAGTATTGGCACCCCACAAACCACTTCTTTCCTATGCAGCCACAATCTGACATTATCACCCCTCCACAGTGCAGTTTTGCTAACCAACTTTTGCCTTGCCAACTACCAAGGAAGCGCAGCAACAACTGAAACCCCTCTAGTGGTTAATGTGCATTTAATGTGAGCTGCCAATTACATAATTTGAGTTCCTTACTGTTACAGCTGGTGTAGGAGTAAACGGGGCTTGCAAAGGGATGATTTCAATATGAGCAATAACCAGTGTAAAATACATTTTTCTTTGCTTTCAAATCTTTTCCACAGGATGTTCAGTGTTCAAGTCGATGAAGACAAAGTCCAGACTCAGAGGTTGCCATCAGACCAGCCCATCTCTGTAAAGAAACTCTTTGTAGGGGGTACTTCTTCTCCGTTTCAGACTGCACCTCTCAGAAACATACCACCATTTGAGGGCTGTATATGGAATCTTGTCATTAATGCCACGTAAGTCACAATGATGCCGTCAAGTGTCCGGTTAATGAGATCTCTTAAACTGCCTTGTTGCAACAAATCATACTAGCAGCAAATCCTAGAATGAGATCTGTTTTCTTTATATACCATTCCTTTTTTTTTGTCTACAGTATATGCTCCGTAGGCTATGCAATTAATGAGCTGTGTAACAGACAAGCCAACACTGGCTGTTTATCCATGAAATAGAGAAATCCAACAGTAACACTACAGTAAGATGTGCATCAGCAATAGTTATTTATGGTGTACTCTAACTCTTTATTTTAGGTAAGGGTGACTTCCAAGGGACGTCAAAAATCTAAGAACCACCATGGGAATCAATTTACTTTGTGGAAAGTGCAGTAATATGGAAGGAACATTTGAGTAAAAGGAAAGGCAATGGTGAATAAAATAAAATAAAAATAGAAAGTTTCCATCCAAATCTTTCTTTCACATAATCTGAAGTACATAAATTAGGATTTTATCACTCCTCATCAGAGTAAATGACTTCTCTGCAATACCACTGAAACTACATAGGATTGTAAGGTTTGCAAAAGAGGATGCTTGTCTCTCTGCCCTGACCATAGGAAGAAAAGCCAATGTCACTACCACCTCTAGTTAAGTGTCTTTCTTCTGTAGCTTTACCTCCCTCTACAGGATGGGATGAATCCTGGCTTTTGTGTCCTGTGAAATTACACTGCAGGATATAGTTGTTCTTTATAAGTGGGTGGTAAAAATGCAGAAAAACTAATAACAGACATCCCTCTTTTCATGTGTTCTCAGCCCCATGGACTTTGCTCAGCCTGTGTCCTTTGAAAATGCAGATATTGGCCGATGTCCCACACTAGAACCAGAAGTTAGGCCACCTGAAGATGAAGATAAACCAGCTCGTGCAACAGTTCTGGTCCAGCCTGAACCAGACACTAATGGGGACAAAGAAGGGCCAAGAATCCCTCCTGCTTCTCCTGCTCCAACACCATCTCTACCATCAGCATTTGTAAGTATAAATCACTTTGGTCAGGCAGAGTTTGAAAAGTTTCTTTTTCCAGGCAAAATCGAAAGGCTGTTCATCAAGAATAATGAAGCACTTTGCCACAAAAATAGTAACAATTCAGCATGATACTGTAAATGGAACACCTTGTTGCAGGTCAGTAGAACCTGTGGATAATGGAGAACTAGCTGATACCATTTGCTTGGATTATCAGAAGAGTAATTTAAGGAATAATATAGCTCTAGAAATATCTTTGGCTTGCATGCTTTGCTGTAAACCCTTACACTTCAGGATGTAAGCCAAGCAATATTTGCTTCGAGTTGGAAGGGAAGTTTTCTCATGGGAAATCCATTTCATTATGATATTCCTTGTGCTGCTCTCTGATGCACGTGATAACAGTCATGTCAGTGACAGGGTGAAGAAAAAGATAAACCAGGAGGCCTATTTGATAAGGCAATTCCTCTACTGCTATTTTATAACTTTAGTCATGGGAATTACAAAATGAAACCCCAGCCACTGCTAAATTGAGCTCAACTGTTGTTACCAGAAATAAACAGCTAGACGGTGGCAAATAGCCTCATACAACAAAATTTAAGGAAGAAACACCTTCTCTCACAAGTGTAGTAGTTTTATAAGTTGATGCAACAACTTACTGTTCACAAAGCATATGTTTACACATCTGAATATTAAAATGAATATCAGAATGAATAATACATACACTGAAAGATATTTTTGAGGGGAAAATATTTGTATTTTGTTAGACCTGAATACAACTGACATATTTATGCAGGCTATAGTATAGTATGAGTGAGGTTTCAAAACAGTGTGAAATTCCCCAGTTAGGAACCTATTTGCATTATTGGAATTTACACTTCAATACTAAGATGGTTTCAAGAGGTTAAGAGCCAAAATTCTACTTAAGATACATGACCACCTTTTTTGTCCAGGTATATATGGCACAGATTTATCTAGAACGACTCACTAGGTATCACTGAAATCTCCATACCACATGCATGGAAATGGGAGCCTTGGGTTCAAGGTAGGCAAGCTCCATCTCAGTTATCAGCGTGCCCTGAGCCCCGCAGTTACAAACACCGGCCTCTCAATGCTCTGGGGCAGTGGTTGTGATTCGTTCCCACAAGGTGGAGTAGTTGTAGCACCAGGGCTCCAATGAAGCTTTTCTGTCTGGAGTTCAAAGCAAATTTGCAGTACAGTAAGGCTACTATAGAAAAGTAAGGAGCCAGGCAACAAGGTAAAAAGGATTATCCAGTGTAATGCTCACTGTTGTGAAGGAATGCAGTCGTAGTATCCCTTCATCGAGCCTTAAAAACAAAACAGAGAAACAAACCACAGAAAAGCATGAAAGAGCAAGTGCACACTTCCTGAGACTATAAACACTAACTTTTAAAACAGCAAACTTGAAAGGAATAGGTCTACTCATTAATATCAGAAACTAGTCCCATTCCAACGAGGTGAGTTTTGTATATCACGTATCTAGAGCAGTGATAATTTAAAATAGGAATGCAAAATAAAAATCTAAATAAAGCCCCATTACTCCACTTCTCTCCTGTAAATAATGAAACTGTTTTAGTGTGCTGAAGACTTGAAACTATTTTTAATAAGGCAATCTTTTGGATAGCTGTTCATTCATATTAGTGAGTTCTTCAAAGTATTTTTGAGGGGACTGTTACAAAAAAGTAACTACAGTCTGGTAATGAGGTAACTAACGCTCATATGAGGTGGCACTCATACAGCAGTAAATTATACAAAATCTCAGTGTAGAAGGACTGACTGCATATGGAGAATGTACAGCAGAAAAACGTATTTTCACATAGGAGGCTTAAATAAGGTATATGCTCTATTTAAGTACTTTTAGAACCTTTCTTATCTACGTGCATCCATCTGCATGTAAAAGGGGAGGGCAGTTGAATCCCAAATGGGGAAAAACCTACCCTGTACTAAATGCAAGACAAGATCCATAAGTAGGACAGCTGGGAAATACACCAGCCACCAGTCTGCTGCTGCTTGCTGTGGATGCCAGAATGTTCTGGCATTGCCCAACACTGGGAAACTTCTGCTTCTGCCTCATGTTATTCCCTGCTTCTCAGGGCTCGCTTGCAACAGAAACGAAGAGCGCCAGCCTCACTGCTGCCTTTGACTCCATGACGGTACCTCCCACTTTTGATCCATGCCTTTCTGCATTGTGTCATTAACAGCATCCAGTGAACTGTGGGGACTGCTTCAGTGCTTTTTCTACTAATTGCTTTCTTTGAAATTACTAATACAGCAAATGAGAATATGGAGAATGTGTGACAGTCCACCAGTGGCCTTTTCTATTCTTCATTTCCGCTGCCATACACACGGAACTTCTTGACCTACCATTCAACCTCAGACATCTTGCAAGACTGAACTAAAGTGCTGCTGAAGAGTTCGGTCTCTCACGTAATATAGAAGATTATTAAGCAGCCAGGACACATTAAGGCCATTACTCAAAAAGGAAAGCTGAGATATTTTAATACAGGCTGGTGACCCAGTCTCATGAAAGCTGTAAAGCTGGCTGTCCTTAGATAAAACAAAAGTGGACACAGACTTGTGAATAAAATATGGATATTTTTTTAAACATACCGTACTGATTTTTTTCCTTTTGCTTTCTTTTGACTTTTCCAGCATTTATCAGCCTAATGAATGCTTACTATTGCAAGTAGTTATTAGTAAGTAATCAATGTATGCTATGATTACAACCACTATGGTGTGTTGGACACTCTCCCACACTCCTTGCCCTTTCTTAAAGTCACTGCTGGAATGAAGAAAAACTGCGGTTTACTGATGCTGGGGAGCAGCTTGTGTCAGGGTCAGACTCTTTACTAACATATACCAGCCTAGGATTAAATTTATTGTCGGAATATATCCTTTTACCATGTAAAATGTAAAAGTGTGCCAGAGAAAGGTGTGTGTATGTATTTTCCAGTTCTTTCCAGTAACAGTTGTTATTCTCTACCTTCAAATTTTAGCAAGCTCAAATGTAATTGAAGTTATTATATGCATAGTATTGTCATTAACTTAGTTGTTAGACTTCTAGATAAGCCTTTAAAGCTTAAAATACTTCAAAATTTTCCCCTGAATTATGGGAATATGATTTTTTTTTTCTTTTGATGATCGCTGGTAGACTGGTATCATACGTTCATAACCTTGCTTGGTCCTGGCAAATTTTCCCTGGTTTTTCCCTTCATTGCATATTGATGTACGAATTGTTCTTGTCATAGTGCATGGTGTTCTACTCTGCCATATTCAAACCAGAGCGGTTATTATGCAAAACTATATTTTAGAAGTGTTGTATATTGTTATGAAGATCTTTTTGATGTGTGAAAGCAAAAAAATATTTCTGAAAAACTTAGTGAGAGAGGGAAAGAAATTTCCTCTTTGCAGTTGAAATCTCAGGGCTTAAGTCACTCATGACATCTCAAAATGTTTCAGAGAAAGAACACTGTCAGCAAAGCACTGCACCTTGTGCTTTGCAGGTCCCTGCTGAGTCAGGGCTCAAACAAGAGACTGTCACCAGTCCAAAATGATACCAGCCACAGTGCTTAAAAACAGAGCTTGCAGCTATCAAACTTTGTTTCTTTCCCAGCGGTATTGTCTGATACTGTGTTGAGTTAGATCCTTTGAGTGGTTTCCTTACAATACTCTCAGTGGGAGGCAAAAGCCAGACATGAGTAGAAGCTGGTAATTACCATGGTCTCACGTTGCCCCAGGCACCCCTATAGAAGAGCTTTAGGACCAAATTTTAAAAGACCTGGTGAAATTAAAACGAGAAAATTACAGTGGACAGAAGATATTTTACCTTGCATTGTTGCACCACTTCAAGATTAATTGAAGTGGAACTACAGGGAGGGGTTGCTTTCTTTACAACTTGGGTAATGTCTCTACATTAGACAGCTGGGGGATTTCAACAGCTGTTAAATCTGTCCATCAGTTATTCGGATTCCCTGATTGTTTGTGGGGGCCTTTCAACAGCACCAGGGGAGCGGGAAGGGGGGAAACAACAGCACATTAAGCAAAGAATACACTTAAAAACAAAATAAAGAAGTAAAATGAAGGATTCATTGACAGCTGTAGGATCTGAAACTGCTTTTAACTCATTATTTTTAAGTTGACTGGATTTCAAGTTGACAACAAAGCATCCCTTTGAAACTTCAATCTTGTTTCATTTCTGTAAGAGGGCATCCTACTGCGTAAAACTCAGTTCTACATGAGCTAAGAGTCCACCAAACTGCCTGGAAATCACTGATGACTCCTGTAAATGTCCACTGGTGAAAGCATGAAAGCAGCAATGTTCATATATTACTTTTATTTGCTTTTACAGCCAGCTTAATGAGCTCTGCTTTTACACCAAGTTCCTGTCATACTGGTTTATAACTTTAGCTGGTGTGATGAGACATCAGCCCCCTGGAAAATTGCAGGGCCAGTCTCTAGACTATGTACAATACTCTCAGTCCTGAGCAGTTGGGGGACTCCCAGCTGAGACAAATACAAAATATGAAGTTTGTATGGTTGCTGTATATTTTGCAGGATTCCTGTGCTGCTGACACAGAACCAGCCATTTTAGAAGGTGGCAAGCAGTTTGGTCTTTCAAGGAACAGCCACATTGCAGTTGCATTTGATGACACCAAAGTGAAAAACAGGTATGTTGTTTATTTCAGTAATGAGTTTTGTTGGAATAGTGTCAAAATAAAATGCTCAAAGGTATCTCCCTAAACTATGGACATAATCTGAAAAGATCGCATGCCATGACTAATTGATGTCATGAAGCAAACCTAAAAAAGCATTAAAGCATGAAGTCTAGGCAATAAAATGCCCACCTAAGTAGCTCTCACAAAAACAATTTACCTCTTTGTTTGTAAAGGTTTGGGCACACACAGATCCCAGTCTGATGCTAAAAACAGAGTAATGGAACCAAGTTCTGCAACTGAGTTCAAAGATTTTGGCTTTTTCAGAGGAAAGTTTTTTTGTTCAGTAACTCGACAATTTATTTTAATAAGCAAAACTTCTTTCCCCTTTCCTCTGATAGTTGAGGTCAATCTTACACAAATAAGAAAAATGACATTGCTACCCCAAAGCATAATTTTATATACATATTGCTGCAGACATGCAAAGGAATTCCATGAACCCTTTATAAAAATGCAGCATTTTTCAATGGATTTGTGAAACTTGAACTTTTTTGTTGTTTATTTTTGCTCTGTAGGCACATGGTTGGTAACAAATGTGCCATATTACACCACCAAGTAATTCTACTGCTTATAGTTTCCCATTAGCCTCGCACTTATTTATCCCTATAAAAATGTTGTACCACATTGCTACACATTTTAGAAAATGGTCATGATCTTGGACTGATCATTTTCATGCAATGATTTTTAATTACATTATCAGCTGCTTTCAGGTACTGACTTGGCAGCTCAGCTTGAGCAACTGGCTGTTGCCAGTACAACTTTAGCATTAGAAAATATAAATAATTTCTTTACAGGTTCTTTGCTATTATACTTTTCTGTCCAAGGGGTGATTAGGTTTGCTCCGACACAGCCTCATTTTCTCTTGGGAGTGATCAGAATAAGTATTTTATATCCTTGCTGTAAACTCTTCTGTCTGCATCTTTAAAAGTTTTGCAACCTGTCTTCAGGCAATACAACTCATTAGAAACTCAACATTTGCCAGCTGTCACTACAGCTCTCTCCTCTTTGTGAGCATTATGTGTGTGGATGATGGATAATGCTGCTGAAATTTTACAAATGCTGGGATTTTCTAGCTGCTACAGCTGCAGCTGAGAATTACATCTTGAAATTCTATGCCAAAACTGTAGTTTTGTATCTCCACAGCAAAGGAACTAATGAATGCTTACATGTCAGGGGTCAGATACATGTGAAATGTAATATGACCAAATTATTTTTCTTGAATTCTAATGGACAAGTAAAATTGGCCACTAGCTGTATAAAACTTTTTTAGAAAACAACCACAAAAATGTAAAGCAGATGAATTTGTCTAGTGCCTTATTCCAAATATATTTTCCTTTTTTACTGTTTCCTGTTTGTTTGATTTCTAGGCTCACAATTGAATTTGAAGTCCGAACAACAGCTGATTCTGGCTTGCTGTTTTATATGGCCCGCATCAACCACGCTGATTTTGCTACAGTTCAGATAAAGAATGGTCTGCCTTACTTCAGTTATGATCTGGGGAGTGGAAACACCAGCACTGTGATTTCCAACAAAATAAATGATGGCCAGTGGCACCAGGTATAGTAGTCTCTAATTCTAAATTATTCTTTGTAATGGTAAGAGTGAGCTTTGTTTTGCCTTGAGATATTTGCAAAATGTAGTCCACACAAGCCAAAATCTACAGCTAGTATTTTCTGGGGGGAAAATAAAAATTACCTAGCAAAATTTGTGTCATATGCACTGGTACACAGAAATTTATCCTCCAGGAAACATATATTTCTGAACATATTTAAAGTATGTGCCATATATAGTAGGGAACTACAGAAAATGTTCCCTCCTGCTTAATAGGGCGCATGTGAGTATCAGCGCATGATGATGGAATACACCATTAAAACCAGTTGTTTCTACATTAATAATGCCATTGTTAAGCCAGAGTGCTGAGAACAAAAAAAAAAAACAACATGTGAGTAAACTTTCCCTGGATTATAAATTCAGTAGGGAATAAATATTATATTCGTGGATGTATTTGGCAGCACCTTCTGTGACTTTATGAGAGGGAGCATTATATGCAGTGCCTGTGGCATTTGGATGCTAAGAGAAGGGATTTTATCACAACCATGAAATTTACTATTTTCTGCACCAAGGACAACAGACACACAGTATATTCATTAGGTGACATGCTGGAAGGCACCACTGAAAACAGAGAAGCAATGTATACATGTAACTCTGGGTTAAATTTATATGCTATAAGTTACGTTGAATTTTGCACAGACAGTTAGAAATTCAGCATCTCATCCCCAAATGAGAAAAAAATCTAATTGCCTTTTCTCTTACACTTTAATGGTTTCATTTCCACTCTGTTCGCCAAGAACTTTATTTTCACAAGACTTTTAGTCATGAACTTTTTGATGCTAGCAACTGCTCTACACCAAGGTATTTCATAAAGGGAAAAAAATGAGTTATAGTTATCATTTATCTCTTTCATATAATGCCTTGGAGCACTGGCAGCAAGGTCCCATTCTTCTACTCCCTCTGTACATATAGAAGAGACGCTTTTTCTTCTTTAGCTATTTTCTCTTTATTCTAAGAGAAGTAAGTAGAGCATATATTTCTTAGTGGAAGATTGTGCTCTTTGGGCGTACAGCTTGACACTCCACAAGAGAGGGCCCATTTTTGTAGAACCTGTTTCTGTAGTGGAGAATGGACGCATAGTCAATGTTCCCAAAAAGCAAAAAAATTTTGAGAAGGAGGAGGAGGGAAGGCAACAATTACATGGAAAGGGCACAGTCCTTGTTTCCTATAAAGCAGGGGCTTCTCCTTAAAATAATCCTTTTAGTGAGAACCTTTTCTCCTTTTGGAATGATTTAAGTTAAAAACATTTCCATCAGTCCTACAGAAGCCATTTGGTGCTGCTGCTATCCTGCTATCTGTTTAGGTCCTCTGTAAGAATGTCTGTTCCCAGTTCCTGTCTCACTCACCTAATCTTCCTTCTGGCCAAGGTGTAGTTACCCATCCCAAATTTACTGTTGCCTGTAAATACCCAAGTTCAAGCTCTCACCTCCAGGCCATCTTTGTCAGTGTTCAGTCATTCCCACTGCGTGATAGAAACGCTGCCACGCTGGAACAGCAGCAGCCATGTTAAAGAAAACCCCAAAAAATGCTGTTTGTATCTCTTTGCTATTCTGATAAGCCAACTACTATGCTGTTTAGAAATCTGCTAACATGCATGATGTATTTTGCATTTATTCCTTTTTATGCAGAACCATTATTATACTGAGTTGTAGCAATTTTAATACAAGCTTTTAGAAAGACATTGGCCCAGAATTTCCTCAGCTCTTCAGCAACTGCACTCCCTCCACACTATTCACAATCCATTTGTCTGAACAGAAGCCATACTACCATCAGAACATAGTTGGTATTATATTTACTCTAGCATGAACTATGATCTGAGGCATGTCCAAGCTACTGGAATCATAAACTCTATATTTTCTGCAAACATGTGCTGCTATAAAGATTTGCAACTGGTGTCATAATATTCAGCATTTATTCTGAAGTACTTACCTATTCTCATATCTATACTTAAAATTGCTGTCTGATTTCAGGAAAAAAAAAATACTGTTCCGTGCCTGTTATAACATAACAATGAAGCATTTTAAAGGAATCTCAAATCTTTCTGGTAAATAATTGTCAGGATGTCTCCTGACCCAGATGCAAGTTAGATGTTGGCACAAAACATTGCTCAGGAGCTTTGTTACATAAATATTATCCATAGCTGCTGCCATTGTACTTCTGTAACCACTTCTACTTGTTTCTTGTATTCCTATATATATTCTTATATATTTTTGTATTCTTCTATATTTTGGACTGTAAGACTAGTTACAACCTGAAAATGCTTGGTTGTCAGAAAACTATTTATAATTGTATCACATTTTTGTGTCTTTCTAGATAAAAGTAAGTCGAATGAAGCAAGAAGGAGACCTCATAGTAGATGGTGTTTCTAACAGGACTGTGAGCCCCAAGAAAGCTGATATACTGGATGTTGTAGGAATGCTGTACGTGGGAGGATTGCCTATTAACTACACAACCAGAAGAATTGGTCCGGTAAGCAAATTTGTTTAAGTTATCTTACATGCCTTAAATATGTCTTGATTAGTGCAAATGTCTTCCCAGTTTTGTTCTGTCTTGCTTTTCCCTCAGACTGCTGAAGAATATGGATAAAATAGACCTTAGTGGAGGTGAATAACATTCTTTCAGTGGAAAGATCCAACTCCAAATCCAGTTAATGCAAGAAAAAAAATTGAAATAGAAGAGTTATTTACTATTTTGGAAAAGCAGAAAGTTCCATGCACTTGTATCCACTTGGATCACTGCACAGCTTGAGTATAGGTTCTTGAGTACCACTTGCCCTTTCTCTTGGCTGTAATTAAATCTAGCAGCAAATGTTAATAAACAGTGAAAGGATCACCTACAAGGAACAGCAGAAGCCAGAATTACCCTGGACAAAGCGCCTAGTAGTAGTGCTGCTTACTGTAACAATCAGTTTTATGTTGCTATTACTAAAGGAGGAGTGACTGTGTTTTGAAGGAAGGCCATGAAAATTCTGTTGTCCTCTTTCTGTTTCCAAATTAAATGTGCATATATCAATTTATCACTGTTTTGGTTCAAATGCCTGGCTTCCATGCTGACATGGAAGATGACAAAGAGTCCAGAGAAATAAATATAATTTTGTGGAGTTAACTAGGAGCACTGTATTCTATTACTTAGACCATTTACTGCATCTGTCTGCACAATTCCATGCCAGTCATCTAAGTGATGCCCTTCCAACCTCCCAAGTTACACCAGCATGGGAGAAAAACCTCTTCCATGCTTTCTTGTGCTCTCTGTGAAGAAGTTCTTTCAAAGCAGAAGCCAGAACCTGAGGGAATATAATTATAGTAAACAACAAATTAGGCATTTAGCACAGCACAATTCAGACGCACAAATAATGGAATGTCAGTAGGAGCTATGTCTGGGTTCATCCTGGGTAGATACGGAGAATCCATAAGGAGCAGGCAAAGCACAAATCTGGTAGGGAAACAGAACAGACTCCCAAAGCTGCACATGGGTAAATACCATTATGGAATGGAAAATACCAGTCTATGGACAGGCAAGTGTTCCCTTATTTGAGTGGACAAAATAAATACAGAAAAGGAATTCCTAGATCCTGCTTAAGTCATGTATTGACTCGTGGATAGGAAATGAAGGGGATGAGTAACCATTCTACATCTGAGGGTTGTATTCCATAAAGAAAACTGAAGATTATGGTTCTTAGTAAATAATTGTGCAGAAAGCCCAAACTGAGGCAAATCTAGGTCATTAGGATTTATCAAACCAGATCTGAGGCATTCAAAACCAAAAGCAGTACTTAACTACCCACAACATATAATTCCTAGTAGTATCAATTTATGGTCTTTGAAATATATCTGCAATTTACAAATACTAATCTAAGGAGAAAGACAACACTAAGTCCTTACCTATTGCTCTTTGTCAGAGGTAATGGAGGGAACCCATGCAGATAAATGGCTCTGTCTGGTAATAGCAATCATGTCAGGTCCTGGCAATCTTACGTGCTTTGGGATTTAAATGAAGCTGTGACTTCAAATGTCATGTAAAAACCAATGCTTGCCTTCCAGTCATGCTCAGTAAAATGCACCACGGTGTATGAGACAGTGTTGTGTTGTAGCTTCATGCAGAGGCTCTGAAGCAAACCCAATTGAAAGGATGTGTTACCTTCGTCAGGGCTTTCTTCTATACACACATTAGCCTTTTTAGACAGCAATCTATTATGTAACCATAGGTGGGTTGGCCTCCTTTTTAGTGTAGAAGACTGATACCCACTTGTTAAGCTTCATCAGATTTTGAGCACTAAAAACTCTGCTTTCAGCAAAAGAGGTCCAACCAGATTTGTTTTTCCATAGGAAAGAGAAAATTTTAAAGTTAGAGAACATTATAGAATCATCTACAAATCTTGGATTTCTGTGATTTATTCTTGCAGTAAAGGATGTTTGCTTTGTTTTCTGCCATTTTCTTTTTTGATAACACGATTTGTTGATCTGGAGATGACTTACTTAGAAATTACAAAAAGGACTACTTATGAAAAATCTGACAGAAAGCATTGTCTAGCTCAGAACTGAATTTATTCACTAGTATTGCTCAAGTTCTCATAAAAATATTGTACAGGTGTATTTAGCTGTAATAAGCTATATAATTTCACAGTACATACAGCTTTGATTTACAAGAAAATAAATTCTTGGAAATTCTTTCCAGTTAAAGAATATTGTTAGAGGAGGTAGTGTGCAGAGTCAAGACTTCTCTCTGCAGGTGTGCCTTTGTCCTTTTTGTATTTGTATGTATTTCTAGGCTGAATTTTATACACTGCTGAATTTTATACACTGCACCGCTTATGAATATATCTTCTTTTTCATCCTTCAAGTACATGATGTATTATTTTCCTCTGTCTCACTGGTATCAGATAGATTTTCCTAACTTTTTAAGTCAAAGATCAAAGCCTCTATCTGAATCTGAGAACCAAAATGCAACTGCTGCAGACCTTGGAGAGAAAAAGGGAGGGTGAGTTCTGGAGGAGGTGCCAGTGGCTTTCAGAGATCCCACTGGGATGCCCTGCTCACACCCAGAACAACCCCTGCCTCAGGCAGATTTGTGAGTACTCAAACCACCCTTCTAAGGGTGCCCAGATCACTGGCTGGAGGTCACAGTGTGCCCAGTCCAGAAGCCAAACTGGAGCTGCAGTTTGCTGCTGTGCACAGGAGCTTCTGTAGACATGAGCACATTCCCTGCCTCCACCTGCCTCTCTGGCCAGCTGAGTGACCCTGATCACTGCAGCAGTCATCAGACTATGTGCAGTCAGCAAGCTTCACATACGGGCTTTGTTCATTTTAGTAGTGATGTTGCCTGCATTAGCTCTGTCTTACCATGCAACATTAAGCTGACAGTAAAGTGATTAAAGGAAGGGAAAAAAGAAAACCCACCTTGTAAAATTACCAGCAGCCCATAGAACTATAGGCACTATCTTCATCTACTTGCAAACCCCATAACCTAGTCAATTAAAAAGGCAAAGTATAGGCCATTAAATTCCTGCATTGCTGATGTAATTTGCTGTGTTTCATTATGTGGTGCACTATTTTATGTCCCCTCCAGTAAGCCAAATATATGTGACTCAGATCACGTCCCTGAAAAGTAATGTAATTCATCTTCAGTATGATTAAGAGTAGATTCCAATTACAATCAGATATTAAGGATTAGGCATGTAAAATTCAAGTTTTATGCAGTTCCATAAATCTAGTAGAGAAGCAGAGAAAATGCACTCATTGATTGCACATTTTAGGCTTGCTTCTCATAGTTTTACATTTTGTTTGAAATATTGACTGCAGGTCCTCCATAGCATTGATGGCTGCATCAGGAATTTTAAAATGACAGAATCACCTGTTGACCTGGATAATCCAACTTCCAGCTTCAACGTTGGAAGATGCTTTGTCACTGCACAGAAGGGAACATACTTCGATGGAACAGGCTTTGCCAAAACAGGTAATGAATAATAATTGATGGTCAAAAAAGAGAAAGAGGAGATTCTCCTTTCAAAAACTCCCAGTGTTATCTCACTCCTGTTGGCTGGAGGCAAAGTGAGGCCAGTACTTGAAACTCTTGCTGATCATTTTTAGTTATCTTGCTGGAGAAGAAACTATGTGACTTCCTAGCAAGGCTTTGCACTAAGCACAATTGGCATAAAAGTTATATGGTTTCACATGAAATGGAGGGCATTAACAATGCCAAGTTAGTTACTTTGCCTTACTCTCAGCGCAATTTGTGTGATGATTATTAGGAATAATATATTAGATGCTTATCTTCATTTTATTGTGCTTCCCCTTTTCTGTCCAAAGTTGGTGCATACAGAGTGGGAACAGATCTGCTTGTGGAATTTGAATTCCGTACAACACGAATGAATGGTGTTCTCCTAGGAGTCAGCAGCCAGAAAATGGATGGGCTTGGCATCGAATTAGTTGGTGGAAAAGTGAGTAGAAAAGCAGTTTTATTTCTTCATAAACTGGTTTTAGACAGCAGAGGTAGTTTAAATGCAAGGTTAGTACTACCCCAATCTCAAGATGTCTCGAACAGTATCAAGGCTCTCAAAGGAGAGCAACACTTGCACCTTTCCATACACCTAGAGGTTCTTACACTTTTGAAAGATAATTTAAAAGATTCTGTAATACTTGAGTCTCCTAAAACTGCATTCAGGTCTTAAATTAATGACCATAGAAGAAATTTTTGAGGAAAGACTTTATCATTAATAATACTAGTTTTTCTTGATATCTTTTGATTCACAGTCTGGAAACCAGTCATTATTCTTGTCACTATAAAGATTTTAGGGGGGGTGTAAAACACCTTAAAACTAAAACAAAAAAATAAATGAAAATGACAACCTAGAAAGCAATTTTGCATACTTCCATTTGTGTTTAGCTCACATAGAACACTGATCCCAGAAGAAAAGCAATCCACATAGTCTTTGGTGCGTACAATCAAACCATATTGACTTCAAACAAAACAAACTAACAAAAACAACTGAACTGTGTTGAAGACTTGCTGATGTCCATGCCGTGCTTTTCAGGTGATGTTTCACGTTGACAATGGCGCAGGCCGATTCTCTGCTGTCTATGAGCCTGATGCACCAGGCAGTTTGTGTGATGGACAGTGGCACAGGGTTCTTGCAAACAAGATCAAACACCACTTGGAGCTGACTGTGGATGGCAGACGGGTGGAGACTGACAGCCCAAACAGGGCCTCGACCTCGGCGGACACAAACGACCCTCTCTTTGTTGGAGGCTATCCTGGTGAGCATGCAAAACACAAATTATGCTTTACTTAGCCTCCAGTAACTCTGCCTTGGTAATGGCTTAAATATAAGTAGGACTAGCATGCTAAAGATGATTGATAAGACAGGCTGTCTTATCAGTTGTCATGGATGCTCATTTCTGCATTCAGCTGCATTTCAGAACAAGAAGTTCTGCAACAAGAGATTCTCACAGATACCTCTGCCCCATTTCAAATGTAGGCACTCTCACAGGTGATCAGACAGATTTTCTGCCTTCTGCTGCTCACACACACACACACACACACACAGCCTCCCCCTTAAAATTTTCTGTTTAGTAATGGCATCATAGTTATGTTGCAGTAGTAACAGCATTTGGCACATTGAAATTCAACTTAGGAGCAGCAAATTTTAGCAAAAGAATATATATGCCCTTGAGGGGGAAGGGTAGTGCATGTGTAAATCAACCTGTAAAACCTGAGGAACTGAGGAATAAGAACAACAGCTTCCACAGAGATATAAGAGGATACCATCTTTTTCTAATTAATGCCTTTGCTTGTGGTCTGCTGGTTTTTAATGGGAAAAAAACCATACTCTGC
Organism: Anthoscopus minutus; assembly: GCA_013399455.1. Lineage (NCBI taxonomy): Eukaryota > Metazoa > Chordata > Aves > Passeriformes > Paridae > Anthoscopus > Anthoscopus minutus. The sequence goes on along the minus strand of VWYI01044757.1, from coordinate 38,213 downwards.
ATTTGCTAATCAGTATTGTGGAAGCCCTCAAGAGAACTTGTTTTATGCAGAGGTAATTGAACAGTATTGAGAATTGGGCTGAGCTCTGTAGCTGGCTTCATCTTCCACTAAGCTGGTAATGATTGCTAGTATTCATCTCTTCATAGACAGTCAATAAATTTTCTAACAGCAGTTTACTTTCTGAAAGTACAGTTAATATGTTTGCAAAGTACCAATTTTGTTGCATTTGTAATAAATATTCCCTCTAGCTTGCAAACCAAAACAAAAAAGCAAAGTATATTTGCAGTATGTGTCTGCACTAGTGCATGCTGTCGTCAATAGCAAGACACCTCTGAGCTAGTTAATCCTAAATTATTTTCTGGAAGTGCTTTTTCACCCATTCTGATGTGTGATTCAGTACAGCTAAAAAGTCTTCTCGTCTCAGGCTTTGGAACATTTAAAAAATTGTCCTTGGTAGTGACATACAAGAGTTGAACTTTAGTCACAATAACTGTCAATAAAGACCTATGACTTTGGGCCATAAGGAAAACAGCTTGGTGACAGGCTTTTTATAACAAAACAAGATTCTAGCACAGGAGCCAGCACTGAAGAAGCACTGCAGATGGAGTTACTATCTCGTTCTGGATGGACTGCATGGCAAGAGGAGAGACGCAAATCGCAGTAACACTGCAATCTGTAAAAAACAAACCTACACTTACCTCATGTTGAAGGGATATTTGTGAGCTCAGCCACATGGCAAGCTATGAAATTATTTAACAAACCTACTACATGTGTAAACAATTCACTCTTCTTTTGCTGCCTTTTGAGTCTAGCTCATCCAGGATTTAACATTCCCAATACTCAGCTGCATCACAAATTTGATGGGATTCTGTAAAATTAGTAAGTATTTGTAATTTCCAGCCCTCTTCAAGCTGCATAAATAGAGCAAAGCAGTTGTTAAGCAGCTGGAATTAGCTGATGGAGAATTTTCTGTGTAGAGAAAATTTTCACCACCATAGTATGGACAAGAATAAAGATTCCTGGGTACCCATAAAAGCTAGCATTCATTTGCTGATATCACTCTTCCCTGTGCAGATGGATTCAGCCATCTTACCCTCTGTGAAACGGAATAATGCTGTGGCCAGACAGTCTCTGCAAGTGTAAAGTCACTTCTGCAATTCACTTGTAAGAACACTGAGAAACAAATTGAGACACAAATTTCAAGCAATTGAGAGAAATATTTCCAGTTTCTTAGTCAAACCACCCCTTCCATCCCCTCCTTCACTGGTGGAAGAGATATACTCCAACTCCGGGCTTTACTGTCAGTAAGGAAAGAAAAGAATACTTGAAAACTATCAAAACTGGTCTGTAAATGACATCTGAAATCCATCCTGAGGAACTGGCTTCTTTGTGATGTTAGGACTGAGAATTGCATCCATTTTGGCCTATTTTTTCCCCTCTATTATTCTGTGGATAAACACCTTGAGAAGCTGAATATCTGCAGAGAATCATGTGTGTATTGTACACTATTTATAGGTAGCAAGCTGCATACATGGGTTACAATGGCAGTCTATGTGTGTTCAGATTCTGCCACTTTCATAGTAGGATAGAAAAAAACAGTCTGGATTGTTATCTAACATAAACATTCATCACATTTGCTCATAATGTTTGTAATTTTCTTAATAATTAATATCTTCAGCAAATAAAACATTCATATATTGTTGGGGACATCTGTTCTGGTGCAGGACTCTCAAAGAACCAAATTAAGTATCAACTCAAACTAACATAATTCCTTTCTAATTTTTTTCCTTCCTTCAGATGGTGTGACCCAGTTTGGGCTGACAACGAATATCCGTTTTAAAGGGTGTATTCGATTTCTGAAGCTCACCAAGGGTACTGCAAAACCTCAAGAGATTAACTTTAGCAAAGCTTTGGAGCTGAAGGGTGTCCAGCCAGTGTCATGTCCTGCAGACTGATGGTTGCTCAGCCAGTGTGGGTGTGTTTATATAAGCACCTCAGATTAAAAAAAAAAATCTATATCTTCATTGCATTCATAATAAAATGTCTTTGTGCAAGTCTTTGAGTAGTATTTGTGGTGTATTCTAATGGCTATTTCAATGTACCTCCCAGGAATGCGTGAACTAATCCCTTCCCCCATCCCCTTCATTAAGGGAATAACGCGGTAATTTTTATCTCTTTCCTTATAGCTTAAAATAGAAGTGTTTCATCATTCTTTTGATGATTGAGACCATATATTATACAGGTTGTTCCTTTTCTATGGAACACAGAGTCACAAAATACCTCTAGTTGGAAGGGAACCATAAGGATCACCAAGCCCAACTCTTTGAATTCTTGTGGTGAGGTAGATCTCTATACTTGTATTCCTTTACAATTCTAAATATAATGCACTCACAGGCATGCACAACCTTAAAATTCCTTAAAACCTTATTAAGTTGCTTTGAAAATTTATGCTTTGGTCACACCCAAGAGCTTTTACAAAACTTTTCTGATCATAATATTTCCCATGAAATTTTACTGAGAAATTATATGTGATCTGTATGGCTGCTGTCATGCTATAGCAGTGGAACCAAGTACAGGAAGGAAAATGTTGGTACTTAGGTAAGTTATTTGGGATTATTGATGAAAATATGTTGCACCTAAAATCCCTGCTATATAACTTGGACAGCTTTGAATTTTAACATTGTTTGGTGTTGGGACTTTGAGTCTCTAATGGAGGGAGTAGAACTGGGTTCTATTTCTTATCTTGAAATATAGTTTTGAATGATCCTTAATAACTAACGTTTGACATTGCTGCTTTCTCCCACATGATACTGAAGTTACACATAGCAAAAACTCACAAACAAGTTTTCCAAAGGAAGATGAAATATTGACACTTGGAGCAAATAGAGGTGAAGCAAGAACATTGCAGAGATTATTAGTGCAACACCTACTAATGATCTCTGCTGTTATCTATTAGCGAAATTCTTACCATAAAAGCAGCTTCCAAAGTTCAACTCTGCTGCTTCTGCCTGATGTTACCAGTTTGTAAGGAATACTGAATGCAGAAGCCACCCCAAATCTTCCTTAAATTAAATTTATAGTGCTATGTGGATATAGATGGAGCGAGGAAAGATGCTTCCTAGATTCTCACCAAAATGCCAAATCCTAGTGATTTTCCTCATGCTTTGTGTGTTTTAGAGGACTATGAAATCATCACTGAGGTGTGGGTTATGTTTTCTGTGGATTGTTTCAAGTTGTTAAAGTGTAGTTTTGCAAAGGTTGTGATCAGACATGCAGAACAGCTGCTGTAGGAACATAAAAACCCCTACCTATGCAAAAGAAAAAAAAAAACAACAGAAAAACGCCTGGCAGTAAGGTAGCATAACCATGCAATTAAATGAAAAAGTTTTTTCAAATTACTTTTTCTCCCCATAAAGAGTCTTGAATACACATTTTCAGAAATTCTGACATTACTGAAAGAAAGGCAGCTGCAAAATTTGTGCATAAGCTAGCTGCAAAATTCTGCTTGCCAGTGAGCACTCCTGCAGGAGTGCTTTGTACTTTACAAAAGGCCTTTTTGGCATACAATGTTTCTTTAAACTGCCATGGGAGGGAAAAAAAAGCCTTTACACTGGGAAAGTGCATTAAAGAGGTGGTAATAAATATGTATACTGGCATTCTAACCGTTTGGGGAGTTTACATCAATCAGATACACCTGAAGAAAAACCATCTAACTCCTGTGAAGTCTTGAAGTAATTGCCTTCACCAAGTATTCTAGTTTTAGTTGAAACTGGCCTTTAATGTTAAAAAACAGTTAATGGCTGCTCAGTGTTACCCATGTTCAAAGTGCTAAGAATTAGTAAAGCATGCATTTGTCTCTGAAAAAGCCTAATTATTGGACATGTACTGTCTTCAGCTTCTACGTGGTTGTGCTTTTAACAAGCACACTGTAAAATATTCATGTATTTCTGTGTTATTCTTTATGCCTCATGTATTTACCTATTGTTATGCCCATTATGTTTCAGGATAGTTTGAGCAGCTCAAGCAGGCTGTAACACTTCAAATACAGTTGAGTACTTCCAAAAGTCTTAAAAAATATAAGCAAAGGAAGCCCCAAGACAATGTTACTGTTGTGAATGTCTCACAACACATGGCAGCCCATTGTTGGTCCACCACACTACCTAGGCACATTTCCTAGCCTCTAGCTTCTATTCAACATGTTTAATTCTTTTTTAACCCAAACTTGCTTGCAAAGGTTTTGGAGTTGGTTTTAGGGTTTTTTGAGGGCAGACTTGAAGACACAAGGGAAATTTGAGCAACTGAGCCTAGAGTTCCATGAGTTAAACCATGCCCAGCCTCAGAGGCAAGAAATTGCCACTGCTCTACTCAGTGCTGCATCAGCAATGGTCTTTCACATAAATATGTCTTTGCCTTCAAAACAATTACTGGAGTTTCTATATAAAAGAAGTGGAATGGGAAAAAAGAAAAAGAGAGGCCTTTATGTTCTTAGCTCTGTTGAATTATTTCTCTCTTGCGTGACTTTCCAGGAATGTGTGGGATACAGCAAAAACAATGAAACAATGCACGTTATTACATTTTTTGAACTTTCAAGTGGAAAAAAATCAACCATCTGCTGTCCTACGCTAAAGGAAATACACTCAGTAGGCTGAAACAACAGCTACTTCAGCAAATAGACAAGCTAAAAGGAAACAGAAAAACCTGACTAATTTGTTTTCATAGATCAGTGAATGGATGAACCAAGTACTGTTAGTAAAGTTTTCTGCCTTTGAAGATTCAGCAGAGCATCTGGGAATTATCCCAGATCCCTGTTACTTCCTTTTGCCATAGAAGAGATTAATAGATTGTCAGATTCCAGATAAAGACTCAAATTGCCTGAAACCAGCAGGTTGTGAGCTTCAGAGCCATGTGCAGCTGCTGGAGATTATGCCACTGCTGACTGCTGGGAACAATACAATACCTTTCCAATTCTAGACTGCAAATCAATACACATTTACAAGGCACAAGTATTTAAAAACTTTTTTTGTGGATATTTTACATACAGATGTTTCTACTGCCATTTTTTTTCCCCTCACACTTTAAATACGTGGCTGCTAAACTTCAAAACAAAAAACTCACATCCAGGTGTTTTTAAATTGTTTTAAAATCGATCTTGTTGAGTGTAGTCACTTTTAGATATTTATGATGAACAGTTACTCTGAAAGAGACAAATTCCTCATCATTTAGGCCAACTGCTATGTTGAAAAAGATTGTGTTTTCAGTTTTAAATACAAGCAGTTCTCAAACTCTTTGCAAAGAATAATTTCCTTTTTCATTCTATTAAATTATACTTGCAGCTTTTTATAGAAGCTTGTAAAGAGAATATGTTTCTGGCTTAGTAGTTTTCTCTAGAATGCACAAGAAAAAATTAAAATGCTACAAAACCCAAACCACTCCTCCCATCTCTCTTTTATCATAAAAACCACCAGGAATATCAGTTCTAGGCCTTCCCTTGTTCAGCTTCTGGGCAGTCTGAGATACCTGCTGAAGGGTTTCTCAGTATGTGCAAGTAAAATTTTTCATTGACTTGTTTCTGGCCAACAAGAAAAGTGTTCTCCACACCTTTCATAAGAACACATTTATTGAAGGACCACCAAAAGTTCCCAATCCCCACATACACACCAGTTTATAAACTTAAGAAGACCTTTTAGTTTTCAGCTAAGATTTTATGAAAGCAAATAAAACTATTCTGCAAATATCCTCAATGGGTTTTCAACCTTTTTTTTTCTTTTTATCATCTGCATTTCTTAATGACAGAAGTCTACCAGTTCTTCAGTCATCCATCAAGTCTTAGAGCATACACATGGGCTTAACTTGTGCTGCAAGTATATAGAAAGGATTATCACTTTCACCATTTCATGCTTCATACCTAGACACACACCATACAGACCTTTCTTGAAAATAATTTCCTACATACACTGCTAATGTGTCATGCCATGAAATTGAAACAAGACCCCAAATTATTCAGGTTATATATTTCTATGGTGTTATTCTTCATACTCAAGAGTACAAATAATTTCTTCATGAAGGCCCAGATAATTCCCAATATGATTCATCTGTTTCAACTCAGAAAAAACCCTTTCCTGTTCAAATTTAGTGGGCAACATGGCATAAAATGACAGCACTTCAGAAACTATCTAATTTAAGCAAAGAAAGAAAACCCTAGGAAAGAAATCTTCAGCAGTCAGTGCTCTCATACATGTTTAATGTTCCCACAGGACCAACATCATTCTTTAGCCCAAATCTAACACCCATCTCCCAGTTTTCACTTGATTATGGACTTGACTCTTCACTTATTTTGAAGAGAACTGCATAAAACTCTCCTGATGCTAGTCCCCTCCTTTTACCCTATCTTATATTAAAAATACTTTTGAGTACAAAATTAAACTGATGCTTCCTGCCTGACCATCATTTATCTACCACTCTGTAATGAAGATAATAATGAAAGTAGGTGTCTAGAATTTCAAAGACTATTTTTTATGATATACAGTATTACAAAAAAATTCTGCAAGGCTGAATAATCTGCTGTGACATCTCCCCTTTCAAACATAATTCATTTTGACAACTTTGGTTCTTCTAGTTGGCATGAGCAAGGAAGGATGACTGGCAGTTGAGGCCCTAGAGTAGCTACACTTCCTGTGGTTTTCTTCATTATGATTCTGTACTGCAATACAACATGAATCTGATTTAAACAGCCAAAGGCCTCACTCTTTCACTGAGTTTCATGTCAACAGAATGGCTCTCTGGGAGATGAAAAACTGCCCATCTCTCTGAACTGAGGGAATGAAGCACGTAGAGTGACGTGGACTCCTATGACCCCAGAGGCAGAGGGTCAGGTGGAATAAACCAGTCCTTTTCTCCACAGCTTTGAATTATATGAAGCTAGAGTCATCTTAAGCACTGAAGTGCCTGGAGGTGTAGACTGGCCTAAAACAGCAGAGATTGATACCTCTACAGTTTGCATCAGTTTAGACCACTTGAAGATCCAGGAAAGATGCAAATATTACAGGTTATTCTAATATTTCTTATTTAGCACCTGTTCAAGCAACAGTTCTATTTTATTCCTTATTTAAAGATTCTGGGTTTATGCTATATTTGCTAAAGGGAAAGTCATTGCTCCTCTTATTTTTTCCTTGGCTTGTTCTTTGTCTGCCTTGTGGACAATTGTGTTGAGAGAGGAGTAAACCTTCAGCTGTAAAAAAATATTGCTGCTTAGAAACAAATGATGCCATGCCAAACTGTTATTGAGACACCCATCAGACCAGAGTTTCTACTTCAAATGACCAGAGGAAACTACAGGCTGTCCTTCACTGTGTCTGTAAATGCCACCTCCGGAGCTCTTCTGGCCCATACTGCTCCAGAATCCAAATTATAAGCCTGATCCATCAACTGAGCAGCAGGGTGGCACGGGCTGACTGTGCCAGCTACAAATAAGCAGCAAAATTTGTTCACTGCTGAAGCTGCAGGCAAGCCTGCTGCCACTCTGGGTGTTTTGTTTCACTTAATGTCACTGCTAAAACCTTTCTTCCCAATTAGACTTAGTAGATCTGCTGCAATCCACTACAGCATTAGGGTTACTCTTGATGGAATACAGCTGAACAGCAGAACTCCAGTTTAGGGAAAAACTTCCAGATGCAGGTAATAGCAAACATTACTAGCTACTTTCCACAAAAAAAAACCCAAACCAACACCTGGAGTGACTAAACCCAAGCTACAAGCACAACCTCTTACATCTTTCTCACAGAGCTGCAGCATTAAGAAAGTGAAAAATAAACCCTGTACATTCATTCCCTTACCCATTTCTTTCTGTTAATGGCTGCATTATTGCTACTATTCAGTCCATTTTGACAATCTGAGCAAATCTCCCCATAAAGTAATAGAAGGTTTAACAAAGGAGGTGAATTTGGCTTGAATAGCTGATTAGATTGGTTGAAAATTCACCGATACTGAGGCAAGTAGGAAAATCTAATAACTTCTTAACTGCTCTTAAAAAACCACTGCCTTGCACAAAGTCTCAAGGTCAAAGGGCCAGGATATTGTTAATACTCTAGTGTATCTCCTCCAGGCCATGGACAGCTGGGCAGAAGAGTGAAATCCCCAGACAAAATCTACCTGCAACAGTGAGTTGCCCTAAATTATAAAACCCAGATTCCACCAGAAGCTGCATACATATGGTGCACAATGAAGGAAAAGGTTACAACATGCAAAACACTGACATCACAGCTCCATACAAGAGTAGCATTCATGCAGCAGTGAAATAAGCAGGTAAGGAATGTCATTACAACAGGGCAGAGAAAAAGATTTCTACAGATAGGAGTAATTCATCTGCAAATCTGTACCACATGAAAAATAACTCATTGTCTGGCTTTTCTCATGTAAATGAAAGAATGTAAAGAAAACCCAAAAAATTCTACTCATTGTGTCTGTAAACTTTTGACTGTTTACTCTCCTTAAGATTACAACTACTGAACGAGGAGTTAATGGTTATAGGTCTAAATCGGTTTTCAACAATGTTTCTAAATTACTGTGGGCCAGAAAATTCAAGGTTGGTTCCTATGCTTTTGTGTTGCTTGGCGGCCATACTACAAAGGGAAAACAGAGAGGGGGAAAAAAAACCCTATATCCAGAAATTACACTTGAAAATACAAAATACAGCAGCATTGCTTTCTAGTTTAGTTAAAGAAGGATTAAGCAGTCATTAGTGATCAAAACCCAACACACCTTCTTTAAACCCGACAAGCAAGGTTCAAAGAGAAACAGTAACCTCAATGTTCATCCATAAGGTAGCTCTAAGGCCAAGTCTGTGAGGTGCTAACACATTCAGTGCCAGACTGAGGCAAGCTTGGCCACAATGCACAAGCACACCGTTGCATACATTGTCCATAAGGTATCTGTTATTTTAAGCCTACAAGCAGTTTTATAAACTGAACTGCAGCAGGAGTGTGCTTTCAAACACCAGCTGGCAGTGGCATGTTGGGTTGAGAAGTCTCTAAAATGTGATTCCATAAAAGACATTGGATGTTGCTACTGCTTAGAAACTGTTAAAAGTACTAGAACAGACGGAGAATTAAATTTACCACTTAGCTGCCTCGTTCATGGACAGTCTTCTGTTCTCTGTTTTTGAAACTATAAATTTTTATTGTTTAGTTGGCCTTTCTCTTTTCCATGGTGTTTTTAATAAACCATTTCTCTTTGCAACATTCTGCTTTTTGGTATGTTAAAATTGACCGTTTTGTCTGGTAGTATTTTGCACTGATAATCAGATGATCAGTGACATTAAGAATATCAACAGATTTCTTTCTTTACAGATAAGTATATTTTCCAAATTTCAAAAATTCTTAATTGCAAACCAAAAACTGTCTACCTGATTTTTCTACCATTTATTATGTGGCTGATTTGAGACAATTAAGACAGCAAAATAATTCTTTTCCTGTACCATGGGGGATACTCTTGAAAGATGTTTGGATGGCCCTAATTCTAGGGTAAACAATCTCACAGCAAAGAGAACCCAAATTCACCAAAAGCCTCCACTTCACAGCAGAAAGAACCTGAAGAGGGTTCCTAATTCACTCTCACATTTGCAGAGCAATGGCCTAGGCAATAATTCCCTATTTTTATTTGTGCCCAAGGTTTCTTATGTGATAATGTCTTTCCCTAATAGGCACCAGCACTCCATGCCTGTACCTGGCAAGTATTCCAGTGAGCAGGAGACCAAGGAGCAGAGGAAGAGCATGTCTGGTATGGGTATGCAAGGATTCTTCTTATCTTTTTTCAATATAGTAATTCCAACGTTGGAGAGATTTCTCTCTCCTGAGCAGTTCAAGGCAGCAGACATAGCAAGCACTTGAGCTCTGTAGCTGGCTAAATGCAAGCACACTTCAAGATTAGGGCAATTTTACAGTCCTGCTTCATTTATCAAACCTGACATGTACTGCACATTATGATTTCCATGTAATGGTTTGACTGTAAATTTACCCTCAGCAAGATCCTTTTATATGCGTTCAAACTAATTTACCTCTTGCTGATCGAGTCCTAAGTTGTAATTTGCTTAAATGCAGAGCCTAAATTGACTAAATCAAATGCATTTGCGCAAACTCAATAAACAGAATCATTTTCCACTGAAATAAGCAAGTCTCCTAAGAGCATCAAATGCCTCCTTATAGTAGAAGAGTTGGCTCAGGAGCCAACCACCACTCCAGCTAATGACCATGTTTCTCCCTCTATTTCATTAGCCAGTCTGAGGGCTCTAATGTTTTTTCCTCTCTAAACGAAAGGGCAAGAGGCATTCACAGCTTTATCAAGTACTGCAACCAAAACAACTAAAGCTCATTTTCTGGAGTAATGAAAAGGCACCAGTGAATAAAGATACATTAGAATATCCCTGTTAATGCATACATTAGCTTGGCCAAAAGTCTCAGCCTCACAGATCTCAGCCACAAAGGTCTCAGTCGCCTGGCACACGGGATCCGTTTGCAGAAAAGGTCATAAAATCATTGTGTCACCAAACGTTGTACTCAGCAGTGCAAATACAGTTGAAACAACAAATACTGACCTGCCTCTGACTCGGTGCTTAGAAAGGAATATTGATTTGCAATTGCAAAATTTAAAAAATTAACATGCTGGTGTCAGGCAAGAGCACATTCAGCCTCTTTATGAGGGGTGCCCAAACCAGGGTCCATCCAAAAGGTATTGAAGGCTCTGGTTTACTGCACCAGACTCTACCTCCAATATTACACTATTTTAAATTTATTCAGTGGCTTTGCAATTTAAATATAATGGTGGTGAACATAATGGAAGCCAGCATCTAGTACTTTACATCAACTTGAGAAAAATCTCTGTTGTATTAAAAGTATTTAATGCTTTGTGCTTATTGGGAATGAGAACTGTCTGGCAGATAGCACACCTCACATACCAGTGGCTGTTCTGATATGGAGAATTATTACTGCAGGGCAGTACTAGCTAGACTGAGTATTCTCAATTCTCACCAGAAGTTACTGCCATGATCACACCTTCAAGCTATGATTCAAGGGAAGTTAAACACCCAAGTTCTTTCTGAGCTAAAATGCAAACTTCGTGTATCTAGTTGTCATGAAGAAAGTCTTACCAAAATTAGTAAGACAATGAAACATTTGTTTGCTGATATGTGTAAAATAAATATATAACCAGAACTGAAAGTCTTAAACATGCAGACTAATTTTGGTAATAACTGTCAAGTTTTTAATATAAAATAGTAACAAATCACAGTATAGATTAAGTACTTGTCTTTAAGATGCTTTAGGAATATCAACTCATCTGTTTTTCTATTAATAACAAAATGCCATAATTTGGGCTTAGTGCAAAGACTATACCTATGGCAAACCCATAAAAACAGGAAATTAAGTTACCCAATGAAATAACAGCATTCTATTTTATTTGTTTGTCTTTTGAAACATCTGCCTTCAGTTCCATGTCTGCTAATTTCTATCAAAAGAGCAAAAGCAAGACTCTTTTGTGGTTTCCAAGATAACATGTCAAAGAATTATGTATAGATCTACCAAAGGCATATTTTCCTCAAACATGCCTGAGTAGCTCTGGTGCTGCTGTATATAGATTGGCCCTGAACAGCGATAGCAATAATAAAGGGTGTCCTGTGACAGAAATTATTTGATACTGCTTGGGTTCTCGACTCTTCCTAGTGCAGCTGACAGGAACGTGAAGGCTCAAGGAATTATCAGTGCTTTGGAACTACTATTACTTTTAAAAATATTTCTGTTAAGGATTAATGCACATCATTCCTTGATAGTAGAAAAAATTGCCAAAAGGCAACACTTCTTATAAAGATTTGTGATGGCCAACCTTTGGTATAAAAGGTCCTCACCCAAGAACTGAGATTAAAAAAAAGGAGAAAAGGGACACTGCAAAGGCAGGAGGGTGAGGGAACATGACGTAAGGGGTGAGGCAACTTTGAGTGACAGTAGAGAAAACTTTATGAAAGTATCTCTTCAAATAGCAGCCACTGAGGGAATTCTGACTGCTGGACTGAAATT
>VWYI01044757.1:0-26103 GCA_013399455.1 Anthoscopus minutus | reverse complement strand
TATCTAAACAATAAAATTGGGAAGTTTGAACACATCTCTTCATTTATTTTGTTTATTAAGTTTGCAGTTAATAATTGCTACATCTAGCCTGCGTAAAAAAGGCACATAAATCCCAGTTAGGCTACTCAGCAAGATTCTTCCTTGGTAAATGAGGGAGAACAAGATTTCTAAATAATGTGAAAAGAAGTTCCTGGGTTAAGGTGGTGGTATCTTTAGTCACTTAAGACTTCTTAGGAAATTGTACTGCTTTTTTCTACTGAGCTTTCCTCTTATTTTTCATTGTCTTTATATGGCAATCATAGTCCAGTAAATAGTATACTAGAATATACCCATTGGAATAGATCCAGGATTAATCACATCTTTCACAGACCCATGTCTCAAAGACTTTAAATTCTGGATATATGCCATTTGCAATTAGGACAGCTTGGGCACTAGGGGAATTTCATACATTAAGTTGCTGTATCCTGAGGAAACAAGTGATGTAAAAAAACAACAAACCCATAAAGACACAGCAGTGTTACTGATTTAATTCCAGTGCAGGTAGAGGTTTATCAAAATCCATCAGCTGTTGTTCTACACTTTATGGAAAACTAGTTACCACTCTCAGAAGTCCCCTGTCCAGAGCTGATGCCTAGAGAGGCTGATGTGGAACAGAGGCTTGATAGAGAGAGAGGAATAAAGTCATTATTTATTGAAAGGCCTTCAAAGGATGCACCTTGGGCAGTACAAGAGCCTGGCCAGGGCTACACCCAAGGTAGACTCAAGATGGTCACAAGATGGATGATGGGTCATGAGTTTTCACACTTTTATAAGTTTTGGTCCATTTACATATTGGGGTTAATTGTCCAAATGCAGCTTCAGGTTATTAAGTTCCATGCTTCCAGTTTGCTCTCTTCAGTTCACTGTTGCTTATGTTTTTTGGGCCCCAGGCTGCAATGCTGTCCTTGGTTCTCGGGCTGGAAAAGGATTGTTTTGTCTGACTACCCTGTGAAGAGAACTTGCTAACACTTTATATGAAGTTCAGAGTTACACACCAAGGCAGTACAGAATTCTGAAAATATGAAAGCTAAAACTTAAGGCATCAAAACCAACTCACCTGAAGCACAAAGGGTGCTATAGATCTTAAAAACAAAAATGAGCTGTAGTGTTCTAATCACTTCCTTTTCTTCTCAAGAGTGTATGCCACCGGCATCACCTTGCCTATTAGAGGCTAAAATGCTGTGTGATCTACGACTATGTCACGAGGCTGGAAATTGCTAAGGGAGTATATTCTGTAGCTGTGATGCATCTATCAGACAAGACACTCAAGTACATCTTGAAAAATCACCATCTCATCAAAGAGATGATATAGTTGCAGATTTCAGGAGGCTGAAGCCAGGGAGGGTGTGTGGGAGTGAGAGGGAAAGTGAGGGGGGTATGTGGGTGTGTATACTGTTTCTTCCTTCTGGACTGCTGCCAACACTGCGATTACCATGCTTCCATTAGCTGCACAGGCTCTTCAAGCACAGAGACATCACATAAAAATGTAACCTCATATGACACAGAAATTAAATATAACCTCACATTCCTCTCTCCAGCTGTGGGAAGACAGCTGCCAACCAAGTGACTCTAAAGAAGGCTTACATACCCTACAAACCCTCCTACACTTGTACAGTACATAGTGACATCGGCTTAAAAAGCAAAATTAATTAAATCCAATTCAACCCCTCTCTTTCCCCATGTGCCTTCCCTCAAAACCAGACATCTGTGTCTACAGCAACAAGAACAAACTTATTTAGCCATGGTGCATGTTCTTCATTTTTCACAGCAGTTACACATACACACACTGTCAGACTGTCTCTTGCTGATCTGCTTATGGTTAGTGCTGTTCCAAAGTAATAAACATAATAAATATTCATCACTTACTCCCTTTCCTTGAAGCCCATTTAGTGTGACTAGAGAGGCAAGGGCATGGAGGAGTCAGCCATTGTAGCAGCAATACAGCTACAATCATTCTTTTCACGGCTAATGAGCCACAGCATTAAGGAACTGGTGTTTTTTTCGAGTTGGCTTCTTTCACTATAAAGGAGACAGCATTTTTTCACATTGTCTCCAGACCCAATTTGAAGGAGCTGATGAAGAACCACTGTCCCTCCAAGGCAATGATGCAATTAGAGCAAACACTGTGGAATCAAATAAAGAGGCAAATATATTGGAATTAATTCACTGTGACCAAGACTCCAGTCACTAGCAACAATTGTAATACTGCCTTTCTAAATTGTCCTCTTGCAGTTCACTATCAGACACTCTATTCAATCCCCTTATTTCGTTCTAAGAGCTTGTTTAAAGTAATGCCAGCTGACTAAAGCACAATTATTGTATGTACAGCACATGTTAAGCTTGTCACAGTGCTTCTTTCTCTGGAAGCATCAGAGTCTGGATTAGGATGGAACTGTGCAGCCAGGCACTGCACAGCTTGGGTCTTACCCACCTGCATGAAGCACAGTCTGGTTTCCCCCTCCTCTGCCAATGGAGATTGCTATATCAATCTCTCCTTCTTAGTTGTTAATAAAAATATCAAACACTGTTTAGCCCCTTCAGAAGGAGAAAGTAATTTATCTTGTGTCTGATACACAGAATGCAAGCCTTGTCTATCTGCCTCTCTGAATGTGATCAGACTTGAGGCAAGGGAGGAGGCAAAACTGGCTGGCACATCTCCAGGTGCACTGCGACAGTCAAAGCCACAACAAACAACATGGAACTAAAATTTTGTTTCTTCCGTTCCACAGATGCTCAGGACTAGGCTTTTTCTTCTAATTTGTAACTGGGTGGTACCAGTGCAAGGGGAAGAAGGACAACAGGTCCTTCTATTGACTTTCCCACTGGAGAGCCTTTACTGGTGCCACCACTAGCATACTTCTGTCCTGTCCCAAAGCCTGGGATTCCAGGTAAATCTCCTGGGCTGATCACCTAGAAAGCTCTCCTGTTTGGTTAGAAGTGGGAAGAGACAAAAGTGATACAGGAGTGGTTCAGTGTTCTGGGTGCATTAAGCTTTTTTATTCCAGCATATTATGGAGAAAATTCATCTTTCAGCATCAACATGATTGACATTTCTGTTTCCATCTTCTCTGTCACCAAAGAAACACAATTCAGCACATCTACAGTGGTTTCATTCATGGATCCAAGACTGTGTAAGGCTTTTCATAAACAGCTAATGACTGTGACTGTCTCTAGATCCTCAGCTCGGGGCGCAGCAAGAGGTGTCAATTAAAAAACAGTGAAAAAACCCACTCATCTGGGCCCTGTTCTACAGAAAATCAAAGTCCTTCTGAGGTGACCTGCTTTGGGGACCAAGTCAGCCAACTTTAATTACCACTCACACTTTGCAAATTCAGCCATAGTTCGAAAGATGGATGTGCTTGCCATATAACCCTACAGCAAGGTCCTCTGCTTCATTTTCCTGACACAAATTTCTGTGCATGTCAGTTTGCATTAATATCAGCATATTAGTGATATTTCTCCAATATTTCTGCAAACAGACTGCCAAAATATACTCACAAGCGCAGCAGAAGGGGTACTTAGAATCAAGAAAATAATAGTGGAAAATAAGAAACTATTTTCTGGATTATAAATGTGCAGGAGTGAAAGTTCTGAACAATTCATTAGTCCTCATACACAGTTATTTTAGGTAAAAGAGAATTAAATTATTTTCTAACTAGAAAGAAAGTTGTTCCACTTGACAAGGTAGTAATGAGTAGTAGCTTTTTTACTGCTGCTGCTGCTGCTAAAAGCAATATAAATGCATTTTTAAAAACCAAGTAAGATCCATCTCTTTCACCAGCAGAAAACAAACTAGCAAGTAGTCTGAAAGCAGTGTCTTCTCAATGCTTCTTTTATATATATTAATACCTTTTGTCTAGAAGTGACTATGAGCAAATAAAATTTTTTTTAATACATTGCAAACTTCATTTGAATGGTGGAAAGAAGCAAAAACTTTTTGCCGTCTTACCGTGAAAGCACATAAAGATACTGTGGAGAGAGTTGCATTACAAGCGTATGAAAAACCAGACACTATTGAAATAAAACTCACCTCAGTATACTTTCTATTTCTAAGTACAGAAATAACTGTGTGACAGGATAAGAAGGACAGGAACACTTCTGTCAAGTAAAAAAAGATTAAATGCTCCAGATGTACAAACAGTTTGATTATAATCTTTTCCAGCTGTCTCCCTACCCAATTTTTGGAAACTGCCGGATGCTACCAGAAATCTTTTTATACTTGTACACTACATATTTCACAGCTAAAATAGAATTAATATATAGAGCAGCTAATAGGGTTATCTGTCTCTCTTCAGTGTTGTACCATAAACATACCAGATTGTCAGCTGGAATTAAGAATTATGACAAAGTAGATCCACACCCACAGAGACTGACAGGATAGCATTGACTACAACAAGAAGAAATGGAAAGCAATTTGAATACTGTAGATCCTCCTCAACATCTTTGACTTACAGTATACTTTTAAATTTAAGTAATTCTACTCAATATCATATCAGAAACACCTTTTAGTAACACTCCTTCTTTAAGGCAGTCCATGGTTCATTTTAACTCTGGTGTTCAGTGGTATCAGGTGAGAACCTCCATTTTAACAAAAAAATTGAACTATACAGTCTCTCTGTTCCCTACTGCAAGTCAGGGCATCTCTGATGCAGAATTAAAGGCTAGCACAGCTTTCATCTCTTTAAAGCAACAGCAAATCCTTGTGTGAATGAGTTCCAAATGCTTGAATAGAATTTCTTTTCTTACTTTCCTAAGAAAACCTTTTTTTTCTAAGGATCTGAAAGCGCCATGAGGGGTGCAGAGTTGGCAGACATTGTATTCATGAGAGAAATGTTAAAAGCCTGAATAAATGTAACTCTCTAACTCTTTTGTATTCATTTTTAAGCAAGCTGATGTCTCTGAATCTTTGCAGAAAGACGTTTTGGGTCTCAATCTGCATCTCAACCCTTTCATGATGAGAAATCTGTAATTCAACCCACCCTGAACTGCAATTACAGCAAGACCATGTGTCACTGGTAGAAAGGATGCTATTGATGGCATCATCTATATTATTGCTGCTTGAGTCACCCTGATGAAAATCTGGAAGTGTTACTAATATTTCATAAATCTCCCTTCTTTCATGCATATTGCTGCTACTGTCTGCAGAAGTAAGAAGTGATTATGTTGTTGCAAGATACTTTTATTATCGGAGGGCTTGAATGATTTTCCCTTCTGAGATATTCAGACAAATAGCACCGCTCCACCACTGTCAGAGCAAGGGATGGGGAGCAGTTGCCCCCTACAGAGTGCTGAGTGGTAGAAGCTGACTCCATCTCTACCATAATTGTGAGAGTTTGGCAGTTCCTGCCTCCACCAGCCCTCTGCAACTCCTCCAAGACCAACAGCTCAAAAGCCCTACAAAGGCTGTTCCTAGGTCATGTTCTTCCAAAAGGTCTAATCTTTCTCCTGTCACCACTGGCAATACAGTTTATAATTTCTATCAGCTTCTTGGCCTGTGAGACATCAGCAGCTCATTAGCACACAGGAATTGTCACTTTCAGTCAAGCTCCATCTACAGGCAGACACAGAAGGCAGCCGCTGACAGATCCACATTAGGTTTAAGGACACTGCACAAAGCTGACAGGAACTTGTGGGACCCCATGGATGACCCGACTCAGTCATGCCTCTGGCAACTGCAGAATGGCCCATATCAATTGAGCAAGGAGAAGGAGTTCTCTTCTGACACTTCAATACAGCAAGCTTTCAACACAGCAGAATTTCTCAGACTGGCCTTGCTCCCTCTTCTTCCTAAGATAAGGGAACTATGTAAAATAAAATTGTTGCCTTTCAAGGAAAAGGATTATTTCCATTGGGACACACATAACACAAGAGAGTTTATAAAAACAGAGGAAAACATATATACACCTTTCCTAGCTGTGTTCATTATGCCCAAAGCTTTTGCCCAAAACTATCTCCTTCTTAGTTGTTTCTGCCAGCCTGGTGCACCTTATATGTCTGTGGGGCCCAGAGAGAGCAGGGAGAGCCCCTTCTCAACAGAACAAACTACACCAAACCTCCACCTCTTCAGAGATGCTATTCTTGTTCAGCTCAAAGCAAACAAGGTCTAAGGTCAGCCTGCTGTCACTTCCAGCTGAACAAACCAAGATTCAGGCCAAACCACATAATAAACAAGTTCAAATTTTCCTTCCCTTGCTACATCATCAGAAGTCTTGTTATTTATATAAACATTCAGATTCTATTTTGATTGATATTGATTTCACAGTGTTCAGTTTCACTGAATGTTCTCATCTGCCCATGTAATAAAACAAGGAATGAGGTTACTTCATTGTGGATTACATTTCACAGCATAAATCTTTGTTTAAATATTTTTTGGACTTTCAGAATTGAGACAATCTCATTTTTTACAGTTCTGAGGAAAGAAAATGAGAAGCTCATTCTGCCATGCATGCTATTCAAAGTACACATTTTGTGACTGCAGGGTACCTTGATATTTGTTCAATACAGGTGAGTGGCTTTGTTTTGATTTGCTTTTAACAGATTCTACTAGAATATGAAATCCAAACAAGGGCACAGAAATCTTGAAAAAGTAACCATTTAAAAATGTGCCTGTGTTTGGAAATTGCTTGACCAGTTAGTTGCCTCCAGCTCCCAAAGACACTCCAATACAATACAAAAAGGATGTATTTTCGACATGAAAACTATAAAAGAAAATAAAGTTTTAACCTTTTTTTATTAAAGCTTTATAGAAAATTATGCCAAATAAATTGCTAAATACAAGTAGAGAAAAAGAAAAGGTTCTATTTACTATATGTTGATTGCTACACAGAATAATTAATTGACTGGTTGCCAACCAGTCTCTCACTGTTTAGGTGTCACTGTTTAATATGTGTTGGGATGACAGCTTTGGGGAAAACAGGGACAAACCACACACTCAGAACCAAGTTTCCAGTTAGGCATATCCAGTATTAAGATAGCTAGTAATATACTAATTGTTTTTAGAAAATCTGACCCATAAAAGTTAGAACAGGCCCTTTTCTTCCTTAATAAACTTATGTGAGTCCCCAGAGACAACTAGGTTGAATAATTCTGCTTACTTCATGCTTTCTGTTCTTCTGCTATAAGATTACTCAACTTTTTCTGGTTGTTGTTGTTGTTGTTGTTGTTTTTCACAGGCAGCTGGCTACACTCTGAGGACATTCTGAAGGGGAGTAAGAACAATCTATTTCTGGAATAAGGGACACAAGGATTTGCTCTATTAGGGCAAATTTGCAGAGGTTTCTACTTTAGAAAGAGTATTTTAAATAGATTCAATAGTTATCTTCGAACTTTGTATCAAATTGCTCTAAGTCTTGTGGAATTGATGCACATCTCCCAGTTAAACTGGATTTGTACACTAAACCAAATGGTAAAATTAGGACTTTGTACTGAAGACCTGATCATTTCCATAACTTCTGAGATTACTATCTGTATCCAACACTAAAAACTACTTTTTCCTTGCTCTCACACGCCCTTGCCAGAGGATAGACAGGAGGTGCATTAATAGGGGACCAATTAAACTAAACGAAGCCAAAAGCAGATATAAAAGCCACACTGAAACCAGTGAGCCAAGGCATTCCTGACACCGTAAATACTTAAAAGTGGTACAGAAGGTCAGAGGAGAAATAAATTAATAGCTCAAGAGAAGATCAATTGTGCCTATGCTGTTTCATTCAAAAATGAATGGCATCTCTGGGAAGTGCAACACGGAGGAAAAAGGATTTTAAAAAGACTGGATAATTACAACAGTTGTTTAACATTTCTAAGCAGCTCTTTGGATGATCGTTTAGGAGAATGAAGAGACAAAGCTTAAAGGCAAAGGACTGCTGATGGCTTTCAGTCTTTGAGTATACTGAATGTCTTTAGCAGCTTAACTGAGGAATTACAACAGCTGCCCTTCCTCCTTTCACACCACGTGGCTGCCTTCAGGGTCACTGGGATGCTGAAACAGCATGGATGGATTGGAACACAACAAAAGGGGTGGAAAGAGAAGACACAAAACAGAATCAGGTGGGAAAGAAAATACGCTCTTTCTAAATGGGAAGGAAACAAAGAAATACTACATGAGGTTTCAAATAGGTCACAAGAGAGTGTTGCATTACATCTAGACAGGGTTTTCTAAAGTAGTAATTAATAATTAAATTGTGAAGAAGCAGAGGACCAGTGTCGGAGCAAAACCTTGACAAGAAAGCCAAGAGTCCAGTGAGACTCAGCTTCTCAAATGCTGCCCTGAGGTACCCCATCAAAACACACAAGCACTGGAGGGACACAGCACTGACCCTCCTGGGCATACTAGTGACCCTCCAGAGACACTCACTCTTCTTAAAAACCGGTCAGAAAACAGGCATTTATTTCATTCATGCACATTGGATCTTAAGCAAGAGCCCTTGGGGGGTTTTTCCCCTACCCCTCTCGATAGGGATGATGGGATGATGGGATGATGGGAAGCTTTTCTGCAGTTTCAAATGTGACCTGGGGCCCTTAATGTGAACTGGGGTGAGAGGATTCAGTGCTTCAGAACTCTGACTCTTCCAATACAGTCTTTAAGCCAGAAAATCCTCCACTTCCAGAGTCACTGTAACTGCACAACTGGGGGGAGGGAAATAAAACCAGAAAAAAGTACTTTGCTAACCATGATAAATGTCTATGAAATCCTATCTAGAGAGCACAGATGCTCCTGCCTTGGTTTACCAAAGCACACCATGACATTAAACTGTCAGGTTGCAACAGTGTCAGAGCCCCAGACACTTTCTCTTTACCTGAATTCCAGGAGAGAATTGATGTGCTTTTGTGAAGTGGGAGCTACTCCATCAAGGAGACCAACAGAGACTGGCAGCAAAGGTAAAAAGCAAGATAGTTAAAAGGCAAAGAAAAGCAGAAATGCCCACATGTGGCAATCAGATCCTTTGAGCAGTGCAGTACAGGGAAGGTATTAGAAGATAATAGAAGGGTCTTAAAGCTGCACTGATACTGCTGAAGCAAAATTTACATATATATATTTTTAGTAGCATTTGCACTTAAAGACAAACTCAGCAGGGATCTGGACATTCTTTAACTCCCTTCACTATGTACTATAACAATGCAAAGGAACAGGCCAAATCTGCTGATCCTGCAAGCAATATCCAAAATGCCAATCATGCAATCAGCCTCAAAACAAATACCTTGTACACTGCAAAAGAGAGAAAAGCAGCTGAGGTGCAGCTCAGAGGGCTGAAATAACAGCGATTGCTCAAGGGCACCAGGACTCTGTTGAGGCTGGGCTAGGCATGAAGCTGTGCTCCAGGGCAATCCAACAGCATCAGCAGCAGCAACTTCCCCAAGACCAAAAAAATTTAGATAAGCAGCAGCAGCCTGTGTGTCACAGCAGCTTTATCCACGTGCTAGAAATTGAGAATCTACCTGAAGTGCTCAGAGAGTTCTTCAGCTGAACACTATCAATATATGAAGTCACTACAACTGCACCCCCTCTCATCATGAATAAGCCACAGCCCAACACAGTGAAGCAGAGGAAGAAACTGAATGCATCTGCTGCATATCACACAAAACAAAATGATGATGGAAGTCAATCCAAAGGTAAAAGGTTTCCCATGCAGACATCTGCATGACTGTTACTCATATAATTTTCTGCCCTGTGGCCAAGTGAGACATGCACAGAGACAAAAAAAAGACAATCTCTTTGGCCAGGCTGAGAGGAACACAGGGGTGGAGATGCACTCTATAAAGATG
Organism: Anthoscopus minutus; assembly: GCA_013399455.1. Lineage (NCBI taxonomy): Eukaryota > Metazoa > Chordata > Aves > Passeriformes > Paridae > Anthoscopus > Anthoscopus minutus. The sequence continues at coordinate 16,302 of VWYI01044757.1, read as the reverse complement.
ACTAGAAGTCTTAACATATACACACATATGTGCACACACACACACATTTGGATTTTATGAAGGTTATTACTATGACAGGTGTATTGAACACTTGAAAATAGGGACCAATAGGCTGCAGAACTGTAATGGATAAAAATTTCATGCACAAGGGAGTGAGACATGCATGCACTGAGAAACAACATATTCCATAAAAAATCCACAGATTTCATTGGACTCAAGTTCTAGGCAGAGAGAGAAGTGGATTGTAGTACACGAGACCAGCCATGAGCAGAACAATGAGAGTCTAGTGAGTCCTGCCCTTGACAGGAGGGTTGGAACTAGATGATTTTTAAGGTCCCTTCTGACCCAAGCCATTCTGTGATTATATATTACCTCTTTAGGATTTACAGGAGTGATTCTAGATGAGTTATCTCACACTTAATTTCACTGTAAAAACTGTAACACAAATTTAGAAATGTAACACTGACTAATTACCAGCACTAGATGGTCTTTACCCACAATTTTAACAGAGCTCAAGTATGGCACAGCTGAATTGTTAACTGTAGCAACCCCTTACAGAAGATAACGCAATTCTTTTTTAAAGTCATGATTCATAAACATATTGGAGAGTTTTTGAGGAATTTTATAAGCATGTGCATAAAGAAGACACAAAAAATAAAAATAAACATATTTCTTAATTAACTTGCTGTGGGAAAGCAAAAAAAAAAAGAAAGAAAAAAAAAGGTGTTCATATGGATAAACAAGTTTAAAAGACAAGAAAATAAGGAAAGAATGCAGTCTCATTGCAGGCAGGTCACCAGTGAAGCACTTTGAGCCCACGCTGTTCAGCATACACCTGATCTCAAGTGATCTCAAAGAACTGATAAGGTAGGTTACCGACACTGAATTATTGAAGGCTTTAAAGAAACAAGCTGCAGAGAGCTTCAGACAGACCTCATGATACTGGTGACCTCATGACTGGTGAAAAAACAGCAGATGAAATTCAGTGTTAAGTACGCAGCAACTGAGAAAATGAGAAAAAGTCTCGTACTGCATTCACAGTCACTGAATCTGAACTACCACTGGACATGAAAGATCACTGGATTAATAACCCTGAAAATTTTGACTCAGTGATTAAAACTAGAGAAAAACTCTGTACATAACAAAACAAAACAAAAACACAAAACCAAAACCAACCAAACAAAACAAAAAACAACAACAGCAAGAAGTATCAGAAATCATCAAGGTACAGAGAAAAAGAAAATTTCTGTCCCAACTCCTGGTAAGATGTGAGTGCGACATATATTTCTGATTTCCCCCTGTCTGAGAAGACAGAACAAAGGTTTAAGAAGGGCAACAAATATGTCCAAAGTTAAGCAATGGCTTTCAAACACAAGACAATATAAAGAGCTGTTACTCTTTGACCAGAGGTGAGGACAATCAAGCTGATCTGTGAAACCATAAGCATGGCAAAGGTAAACATGCAGGATTGTTCCTTAAGCAAAGAAATCCTAGCTAAAGGGACAATTCAATTCCACTGTGAAGCCTATTCCCATAGGATGTAGTGAATACCATGAGTTTATAGGATCCAAAAGCAGTTAAGAAAATTTGGTAAACCTCATTACTTCAGTAAACCTCAGGTACATGGTGTGATTCCTGGGGCTGTCCTGTGCAGTGCCAGGAACTGGACTTTGATGATCTTAGTGGATTCCTTCCCAGACAGGATTTTCTGTGCTTCTGTGATGGCTATGGAACACGGAGAAGTGATAAGCTAACCAAGAAATTGTACTAGGGAATTACAATCACGTTTTTCTTCTATGGTTCAGTCCTTCCTCAAGCATTCACCGTTGATTATCATCATAGACACAGGTAACAAAACTAATCAGAACTTCAAACTGGCCAAAGGCTGTCTTTCTTACAGCCTGCACGTTTTACTGACAGACCCCAGCTTTGATTCTGAGATGAGAGGGTGAGATGGCAAGCCAAAGTGCATGCCTACACACAAGTTGAAACTTCAAGAAAGCTTTCCAAGTCCGATGACATCATGCTGAAGCAGCCAGCACTGATCACTCTGCCAATTCTGCTAATGGCATGGATGAGGTAATTTCTCTCCAAAAATAGGCAGTCACTTCACACTCACTCAATAATTCTGGAGAAGCACTGGGTCATCCTTCAACACAGCATACAGACACACTTCCAGCAGGAAACACTCCTACACACAGACCGAGACTCCCCATGCTCAGGAACGCCTTTTGGAGCATCCCTTGAGAACATCGGCTCCACTTTAAAACATACTTGTTAGGAACAGCTGTGCCTTCTGGGGTTACATGGAGGAATATTATTTCTTGCCTTTTCCTCTGTACATAATGTAGGTGAAGCATGCTGGCACAGATGGAAACACCATAAGGGTGGACTTTTCCTTAACTGACTGCTCGAATAATGCTAAAGGGCTTTGTAAAAGAGTAGGAGGTCTAAAATAACCTAAAAGTAAGAGTACAGACAAGTTAAGAATAGCTACTCTAAACTGGATTGCTCACACTTTGCAAGGAATCTTCAGGAAGTTGTTTTGTAAGCTTAAGGACATCTCACCAGTATGCAGATTTGTAAGACTGTGCCTAACAGAAGGACCTGGGATCCCAGTCCTGTCATCATCAGTATAGCTAATTATGCAGTTTAGTAGTACAGTTTATGCACTAATTATTTTTTCCTAGAACCAAGTGTTTTTAGAATTTACTGTGCCACAGCCACAGGTGCATCAGCAGGAAAAAAAAACCAGTTTGCTCCTATCATTACCAATGGTTTATCACTGGTTGAGCAAGTATTTCTGTGCTTGTTAAATCCCTCTTTATAATGATCCAAGAGGATTTGTTATAAGCAACTTAGAAATTCTTTGGAAAAAATTCAGAGCAGAGTATTGCAATTCTGTGTATTCTATTCATAAACTCCAAACACCCACATTGTGGTTGTACAGAAAAAAACTATTTATGCTGAGCTTTCACAATAATTTTCACTATTCCCAACAACAGCAGCATTCAAAGAGAAAAATTAGCCAATTTAAAAAGAAAAAAAAAAGAGAAAAAAACCTGCTCAGCCTCACACTGTTCTCCCTGCCTTTAAGTGCCAGCAATACCACCTACAGGAGATCATCTCCTCATTCCAAGGTGGGGAATGAGGGTATTTTCTTCTGATTCTTTCTAGAAGACCAGTGGAAAAATGGAATGGAATGGAATAGAATGGAATGTAATGGAATGGAATGGAATGGAATGGAATGGAGTGGAATGGAATGGAATGGGAATGGGAATGGGAATGGGAATAGGAATGGGAATGGGAATGGGAATGGGAATGGGAATGGAATGACAGACATATTTGGTCTACATTTTCTCAACTTGTAGGGAACTGGAATAAATAAAAATCCTCTTCAGAAGGACTCCATTTCATGTTCACATACTACCCTACAATACTTTAACAATAAGACTTTTATTAAGTAAAAGCCCCAAATATCAACAGAGCAACTCTCTCACATTTCCTTCTACCATCTAGCCAAAGCAAAAATGTAAGGAAAATCAGGACAATCTCTCAGCAAAGATATATAAAAAATGAAAACACAGCATCTGGGTGGAAAAAATTGAGCCATTGAGCAAATTGTATCTGCATAGTATGTTTTCTGATCTACCTTTTTTCAAAACATAACTAAACTCCTAACTATGTCAGAATTGTCTGTTCTCTCATTGCTAAACACCATGAGAAGAAAAATACTTTGTTTCAGTTCACAATAGCACATTAAAAGCACTAGCAGACATTTTTGCCAGTACTCCAAGGTTGGACAATAAGGTTTCAGCCTTATCATAATCAAAAAAATGCTACTTATTTCAAGATCAACAGTATTCCAAATGGATATGACTTGGCTGCATAGTAAGATTTTGCTGTCACGGAAGCAAAATGCTGCACTGAATGAGGCCGATGCACAGCAGGCAGACAGGAATGCTGCAATGGACACCTCGCTGCTCTGTCTTTCACAACCATACAAACCCCACAACAGCCTCAGCTATTGAAGTAGCCGCAGCTATTTCATCTACTCAGGTTCCTGCTAGAAGAAACTCTCTTTGTGCAGGCTGAAGAAGAGTTATGAATGAAGACAGCTTCTGGCAGCCTGTAGCAGAGGAATATCCAGAACAAGGGCTCAGAATCTCGTCTGTTTTACAACTAACAGAGCACAACATGGGAGCATATTAAAATACAATCAAGACAACTAAACCAGGTAATATACACTATAAATTTTAACCAAGCCAAAAATCAGAAGGCAGCAAGATTTAAACTAAAAAACTCTTCTGAGACTGGGGGAAAAGTGAGTAAGCAAGAAACCGGTTTCCAGTTGCTAATCCAACACAGCTCAGGGCTTGGGATCTCAGAGGTTTTCAAGAAATTATGTGTTCATTCATTCTGGATCACTTGGAGTGTGTTGTACATCTGCATCCTGATAACCAGCAAGGGATATCCAGTAATATGCTCAAGCCTGTGATTTTATGCTGTGCAAAGCTTTGCCTACTCTCAGTTTCGGTGTGTCCAGAGAACTGGACATCAAAATTGTCCCTGCCTGATGCACCATCTCACATACATGAGTTATGTATTGCATCACCAGCCACCAGACACGAGAAAACCGCATTATACTAAATACATGACGCCGTGCAGCTGCCACGATGGACAAACGCAGACAGGCACACGAGGTGACCACTTCTCCAAAAGGAACCTCCAAACGCCCCGACCCCAAAATCCCTCCGGCTGGCTGCGAGCTCCAAGCACAGCTTTCCTCCACGGCCAGAGTACACGTATGGCCTCTCGCGCTTCTGTTCTGGTGCCGAAACAAAAGCGGCGCTTACGCCGCCAGCTCCCCGCAGCGCGGCCCCGCTCCGCCGCCGCCGCCGCCGCCCGGGAATGAAAACACGGATCCAGCGCGGCGGGGGCGGGCCGGGACACCGAGCTACAGCCGCCCGTGGCAGCTTCCAGGGATTTCTGTCCCCGAGGGTGGGCCTCACACACGGAATGGAGAAGCGAGTGCTGTAGGAGTTGACCCTTCACTTGTCCCCGGCAGGCGGTGAATCATAGCGGCCGGCAAACGCACATCGCCGCGTGTTGATAACCTGGTGGCACCGCTCGGAGGGCACAGGGAATCCCATGGGAAAAAGCAGAGAACTGCCTGCCCTGCAGGACCTGATCTAGCGACACATCATGTGAGCAGACTACTCGCGGGAACCGAGACAATTTATTTTCAAGAGTAACCGCATTACAGAGGCACAATGGTAACACAGAGGGCAAAGCTCATTCGATAGGTGAAATACGGAGACTATGGCTCTCAGTGCAAATGAGCATTAGTTATTGGTTTTACAGTGCCACAGGGAGAAGGAAGGATCCTTTCAGTCATCCCAAAATGGACTATCAAGGAGGAATAATATCTGCAGGGGTTTTGAACCACCACCACTTCCTATGCTTCATGAATGGCATGTTGTATTCCTGGGATGGTTTAAAACCCGCAAGTCAAGGCTGTCCTTTGATACTGCCCAGTTTTAGATCTGATTATTCCCCAGGGTGAAGGTAATTTCCAACAGCCCTACAAGGAGAGAGGAGAAGTATTTCTACCCACCTCCTCACCTGCATCAATGCCTTCAGCTGTGAGTACAGCTCTGGCTGGAAAGGTGCTCAGTCCACAGGGAGGGGTATGGGCATGAGTTGTACCAACCAGGAGTTGCAGAGAGGCTGCACCCCAAAAACCAGCCCAGGAGAACAACTGCAGCTTCAGCAACAATCACCCACATCATGTTAACAAAGATTCACAAAGCAGGTGATAACACAAGCAAGTGCTTTCCCAGGCCTCCAAAGGCCTGATGCCAAATCCCACTGGCTGGCTCCAAGCACAGCCTTCCTCCAGGGCCACAGTACATGTATGGTTGCCCTCACACTTCTTCTCTGGTGCCTAAATAAAAGTGGAGCTTATGCTGTCATCTCCCTCTTGAACAAAGGACTCCACTACCTAGTTTTATGAAGCTCATAGAAGCTTAATTATTTTTTCACACACGCCTTCCCTCCCACTGCATTTGCCAAAAATTACTAAAGTCTGCCAACAGACTCAAAAGTAATTAGGGGAAGACACACACAAGGTAGCAAGATTACCCCAGACATATTTCCTTTGGAAACCAGGCTAAAAATTACAGTATTGTATTTATTAAAAGAATCCCCTGAAGCCATACTTGTAATTGCTATACTGCTGTTACTGGCAATATAGCATTTTTTAAGCAATTGTTGGAGGATCATATTTGGTTTCTACAAATCAGATTAATTTCAACCCTTCTAGCCAGAAGCCAGCCATTTATGAACACTTTTCCCATCTGTTAAATGGGGATGATAGGTACTTACCTACCTCAGATGTGGTCTGTGTGCAAACACAAACAGTAGTATAAATATCTTTAAAGCATTGCTCTACATAAAAAAATATTATTATAAATATTGCTGTAAGATTAGCACATACACTTTTATGCTTTTTGAATGGCTGCAACCTTTTAAAGACTGAAGCACAGCAGAGAACTAATCCTAAGATGCATTTAAGTGTGATACCAAGGAAATAATTTCTTTAGCAATTTTTTGCCAAGTTAGCTTGCTGCTGCAGTTTAACTCAATACTTAGGAAGACAGAGTGTTTTATTGGTGAGTTGCATTGCTTTTAGGAATGTCTGACAAAGAAATAATGGGCTGGGAAAAGTTTCAAGAAGGCGTTTCTCAAACATTTCCTTCTTTGTCGGTGCTCACTGACAAAATGTCCATCTCTCCTTATCCTTGAATTCATCTCAGACATTACACTGCTTAGTGAAAGGCCTGACAGAAATTCAGCCAATATTTCCAACAAATCCAGATCCATTCATCTTCCTGCTCCCTACTGTCTTCTTGAAACCTCAGTGGAATGCTCAGAGATGCTGCTTGTTGACTTGCAATGTGAGATAAACCTGTCTTGCTGCTGGTCACACAGCAGGCATGGGATCACACCTTTCCTCCTGGCACCCATGGATATCCAGGGATGGTGCATGTGCTTTGGACAAGGTGGGGAAGAGCAGGAGGCTATGGAAAATGAGTGCAAACCCTGCTGTCTTTGAAGAACAGGCAGTGTGAGAAAGGTGTCTACACCTCATAGAAGCATTGGGAACCATTCCCCTCCTTCTCCCTCCTTCACCAGAGGGTTTTTGAGAACAAAATCATCCTTACATGTTCCACAACATCCAGGCCAGTAAGAGGGACCATCACCTTCTTCCCCACTCCTTCCTTTCCCCAGTCCCTGCTGCTCTGCCTGCAAAGGGTTGCATACGGCATTAATCCATCAGTTGGGTGAAAAAACTCCTGCATACGCATTTCCCAAGTCATCAGTCAAACAATGGTGGCCTGCCAAATCACCCCAAATAAGCAACTAATGCAGCATTGTCTTTTTCATTATAAAATATTCTTATCAGCTTACCTGAATGTGTTTTGGACTTCCCACTTGTGCCCTAATTTAATTACTTAATTATGAGTAATTAAAAGCCAGCATTTTCAATGAGTGCTGAGAAGTCTCCTCTTCCTTTGCATGTATTCAGTAATTGTTATATTACAGATTTAGCAAAGGTGTATTGCAATTGCAGCAAAGTTCTAAACTTCTAGCCAGTTATTTATTTTTCCAGCAGGCATTGATTTTGCAGGACTTTAACTTATCGATGTCTCTTGTCATTCACAATACTACAAGTTCTCTACAAAGATGTGAAACCACAAAATAATCATCACTTAGTGTCATTTGGGTATGTTTTATGCACAAATGTAAGAATTTGAATGAGAAAAGAAGTCAGAAAAAACCAACATTTAATTACAAAAGAACATTTTTAAATTAAAAAAAGCAATGGCACTAAACCAAAAACAAAGTTATTTAAGAGATCATAACCACAGGTTGGTTGCAATTTTACACTGAAACTGTTAGGAACAGCTGTTCCTATCATCTGCACTTTGCTCCTGATTAAAATAACACCTAGAGTTCCAGTAATAAGTAATCTTTTACAGTACTATAATGTATTACGAAAACACACATCATTTTTGTACTACATGTCAAAAAAACCCTTGTTTTTATTACGTTAGGTTCATAAATGTTTACCTAAGCATTGTACTGTTTTGCTACTCTATTCCTTACATTTGAAGAACGGGGAGTTTGTTCTATAGACAAAAGTAATTTGTCTTAGAGGATTTGCCCATCATGGCCCAGTGCTATACCACGTGGGAATACCCAACGAGATGGAGCATCCAGGGCAGTACCACCACATTACAACGATTTCCTTTTACTCATCCTGCTTTTCAGAACCAACCAGTGCAGTGATTCATCTTCATATGAAGACAGCCTTTGACTTTAAGAAACAATAAATACACATGGCTCCAAAATTGTTCGTATGCTGTGGATAACTAATCAGTAGATATCTAATTTTTCTATGACCTTTCAGAGTTCTATCTCACTGCTTGTATATATAAAAGGGAGAGTTCCAGTGGTTACTTTGTTAACACAAGGCCCATGTCCCAAGCTCAGCAGAAAGGTCCTTTATTCCTTTAATCAGCTTTGATAATGTAAAAAAAAAATCTAATTCAGTCCTTGATTGTATGTAGAATACTCCCTATGAGGTCAATATAAATCTCTGTATGCATTGAAAGAAAGTATTTAATTCCAAGGATACAATTTCACAGTAGTTACTTCAGGTAGTCAGCACGCAGGTATAAGCACTTGAGCACAGCTGAGCTAATTTACAAATAAATTGTGAAGTGGTACACAAGCTAGTGAGCCTGAAGTGTTGCTGTGGGACTGGGGCTCTGGAGCTCCAGGACACAGCTCTTTATGTTGCAACAAGCCTCCTCAGTCTATAATTCATTATCAGTGAGTTCCATGGGGAGCTTTCAGTCCTTTCCTGAAAAGGAATGGATTTGCAATAGTTCTCTGTTGGACCACTAATATTTGAAGTGATTTAAATATCATCTATCAGCGTCAGGGAAATCAGAACTTGATTTCTAGCCTCGTCCATGACAGACCAGATATATAGCTGATGGTAATACCCACAGAAGATCTTTACACTTTTTTTGAGTGAGAAGTTTAGTGGTTTGCTGCCTATGAAATTTAGACTACAGTTTCCTTCCACAGCTATTTTGTTTCTCCTGAAAGTTTTAATTATGCTAGTAATAGAAAAGTTTTGGCAGTTCACAAAACTCATTCTATCAGATGTCCAAAAAACCTGAAATCAGTGTATTAACATGGCTGCATATCACTGTTGAAAAACCTAAAAGGTTTTTCTAGTGCATGACAATATGCCAGAAAGGACAATGCCAAGAGCAGTGAGCTTTAAAAAGACTCACCTTGTCATGTGATCCTTTCTTTGTTTTTTTCATTCCTTTTCCTTGTAATAATCTCAAGAGCACAATCAACTGGAGTAAAAATAAAATCACTTAAAAGATCTAGCAAAAAAGCTGCATAGATAGCATTTTCACAGTTGTTTTTAAAGAGTTTTCATCAAACTTGAAATTAGGACTTCCAAAGACAAAACACATTGCACTGCAGTTTCTTCCTGTGAAATTCACACTGTTTGGGAAATTCATATGACTGGGTTAGGTATTTTTAATACTGTACCATTAAGAAGTACTGATCAGGGTTTGGTTTTCTATTGTACTAGCATTGAAAAGACCTATACGAACACAAAATGCTACACAAACAGATTGTAGATCTCTAATATAAAGAGTTCAAACACCTGTTTGAAAAATAAATTCTTCTTAAACAAGACCTACCAGATGGGAGGTAGCTTGGTGCCATTAAAATATTTAAGGTACTTATATATAAAATATATAAGGTATTCATGCTCATTTCAAACATGAGTGGGAAAACTGTGCTATCTCTCAAAATTTTACTGCAAGTAAAACTGAAGGTTTACTGGTTATAACTGCTGGTCACCATCGTGGGGCATTTTTTTGCCTTTTTTTTTTTTTTTTAAATTGGATAAGTTCTGTTAATACACAGAATGGTTGAATGTTAAAAGGACACACTATCCCTTTGAAACATTCAGCCATACAGCATAAGTCCACAGGTTGGAGGTTTTGCCATTAGTTGTGATCTTAGCTCTGCTTAGGTTTTATAACCCACTCAGCATTTGGGTTGAGCTGGTAAAGGTCCTTCATGTAGGTATCATCGTCAAGGCAGCGTTCTCCTAGAAACATAAAAGACATGTAGTTACACCAGTACCAAAAGAGAAAGGAAATAACTTCCAAAGTTCCTGTTACTGTTTTACTCCATGAACATTTTCAAAGTCTCTTTGTAGTGTTTAACAAAGGACAATGCACATAAAAGTTGGAGGTGCTCTTACCCTTCCCATCTGCCTTGAGGAGGAAGGGGACAAGAGGAAGAAGGAAGGAGAGAAGGGGCTGTTCTACCTTTGTGACACATTTTAGATGAGATTCTTCACACAGACCATGCAGATGGGAACTCCCCTCTCCAAGTAAAAATGGAGCAATGTCATGATCCTCTCATGAGTACATTTAAAAACTACATTCATATTTGCATAGAAGCCCATTAAAATTTCAAGTTATTTCCCCCTTTTTATGCTAAGTTTGTGCAAGGCTTTTCCTTGCTAAGAAGGTGTTGCTCTCTATCCTCCTCCTCTTAAGTCAGCTGTTCAGCATAGCACTTGTAATAGTTGCTGTTCTAGGAGGGGAAAGTAGTACACTGTTCTTGGGGCACTACAGGCAATTAATTTATATCTAGTAGCTATGATGAAAATAGCATATGCTGATCCATCAAGATCTGCACAGTCTTCCCATTCCCCTACAGGCAAAGCATTATCTCATGCATTTGCAGCTCTGCATCATAGCTCCTCTTCTACTCTGCTATGCAATTGCTCGGGGTGGATGGCTCGTGCTGGACAGACATTTCCAGTACTTGCACTCCTGACACAGGAGGCAAACACAGGTGGAACATTGCAGCTGAGTTTGTCTGCCAGCTCTTTGGACTACCTGCACAGAGCAGGCAAGAAGGCAAGACCCCCTGCTCAACCAGGCACAGTCTCCATCTGCTCTCTCTGGGATTTTAATCTGAACATCTTTGACCAGTACTGCTCACGTTGCTGAACTAGGTCCTCTCCTCTGCACAGTGCAGCATATTCAGGCAGTGAGAGCATGGTGACAGTAGTTTGCCATGTCCCTATCCAGCCAGTCCCAGGCACAAAGCAGTGGCAGAAGTCCCACTCAATGCCCTTAAGTCCTACAGTGTACTGACTGCTAAGGAAATGTCTGCAGACTTCAGCAGCTGCATCTGCTAGGGACAAGATCATTGTGCTTGTTACAATTATGAGCACGAGTGTAAGGATATGAGTGTGTCAAAAGTCCCTCGAGTCTTCTTGCTTTGGGCTCCCTCTGCATGAGTCAGGCACATTGGTAAGAGAGACAGATGGCAAAGGTCAGGACAGCTGGTTTACTTAAACCTGTACGGCAGGTTAAAGGCAGGGAGTTTCTCATACCTCAACTGAGAGTCTTAATAAGGACTAATAAGGACTGATTGAAGTTGAAATTCTCTGGAAGCAAACTATTCAGGCAGAGGAAACATCTAAGCTTTCTGACGTATGTCACACCAAAACAAAACAAAACAAATCTGCACTTTCTGTAAGAGAAATACAATTTCTGTCACATGTTCAAAGTAACGGTAAGTTCTTGCAGTTTCATTGGAATTCTGTTACGAAACTTTTTTTCCTGCAATGACTACACCTCTGTAGAATAAACAAGATATTCCTCTTCTTTAAAAAAGTCTTACATCTGGGATTGCAACCTGCTTTAACGGGCATAGGAAATGTATTCAGATACTGGATTTGCAGGAGAACATGTAATACATTCATCTGGCACCCAACTATCTTGGTAACTTCTTTACCAGACTTAGTAAAACCACTAAAACATACCTGTTGCAGGAAACATAGGTAAGTGCTATTTTTAAGTCTTCTGGTTTAGACAAACGTGCAAAAAAATTGATTTGTAATAGTGATTAGAGTAAAAGAAAAATGCTAAAAGAAACAATTTACATATGGAATTGAAAGCTGCAAAGGAAAGAAGTATTGCTTGCAAATTTATAATGCCAAATAAGTTTAACAAGTCACAGTTAAGGAAAAAAGTAAATGTAAGTCCAATCTACTACTGCTTTCTAGTTCTCCTTTTGTTTTCCTGAGCATATGAAAAATACTGTGATTAGAAACTGATTTCTAATGCAAAAGTACTCTTGCATTCATGGAAGAAAACTTTAGAACTGTGTTCCAAATTATCCTTGGCATTAACTTTGATGATCTGCTATTTTACTTTAATCAAAAGGGTCTGAAATAAGCAGAGCAGGAAAGACTAACTGTTGGAAAATTTTATCACATAGTCATCTTTCTGGCTGAGCATTTCCTTCCCCCCAAAAATGCAGAACGTGAAGGACTGTTAGTTCACTTATTATGCCTCAGCACAAAGAGATTAATAAAATGAACTTCAAGCAAGGTTTGTATCCAACCTTTCTGTGCTTATCACTGTACATACATATCAGGAACATCTATTACAGCTGCCAACTTTCTCTGGGATAGATAATAAGATACTACTAATGTAATGATCACACCATTTCTGCTGCCTTCTCCACAAGGTTAAGTGCCTTAGTGTCAGGGAGAACGGGGGACATGAATAAAAATGTAACCACAGTGAAGCCCATGGACAATGTGCCAAGGAATCCTACAACAAAAGAGGTTGTTCAGGAGCCATTCTTACCAATATTTCCTCCTATTTCATAGAGAAAGACCTCTTCTTTCTTGAGTGTCTGGACATTTCCACTGTGGGGAACAGAACACAATGAATGATGCTATTACAAAGGTGCTCATGGATCAGCCACCTATACATGTCTGGGAGAAGTTATGCTACCTAAGATCAGCACTGCACCCATCACAAACCCTTTGTGTGCATGCTTACTGATACAAACAGTGAACAAGAATACCCTTGCATGCTAGTGCAAATCCTGCAAGTGAGCAATACAATTTAAAAGGTAAAATAAGATAAATATGAAGAGACTGCGGGTTTTAGGAAATAATTTCATTGTTATTAGCAAGTAGGTTGATATTTACCCTCTGATTTTTTTCTTTTACTGCTACTGCAAAAACAACTATTTCCTACAAATATGCCATATTTCAGAAAAAGCCTTATGGCTGGGTGAGACAAACCACATTCTTGCTGGATTTAGTTGTACTGCAACTAAAAGAAGTAAAAGACAGTGGAAGAATAAAGTCCCCGTATTACAAAGGGATTCTATTATTCTCACTGCTAAATTGTAATAATATATGCTAAAGCCCAGCCAGAAAATAACTCTCTTATAGTTGTGAAAAACTCTAAAAACAGCATTTAGGAAAAAGCAGCTTCTTAATCTCAACTACTGTACCATACTATTGCTTTAGCTGAATAGCTAGATATGATGAACACGTGTGTTAATTTTTTTTTTCAAAACATTGATTAAAACTTCTCCCCTTATAAATAGATTTGAATGACTAAAATGTAGCTTTTGTTTTAAAACATTTAATGTGCATGACATTTGCAGATCATTATACTCCAATACCTATTATGCTGTTACATATAAATGCATTATTTCTTTCTTCTTTCCTCATTCTTCTGTTTTCTTGGAGTTCCCTTCTGCCTTGTCCCCAGAAAATTACAAAACTATTCCTGACCCATCAGATTAAATAGCAATTAATTTTTTACTAATAGCACTCATATATTCTGGAAAGCTTCCTGAGCTTTAATGACATTGAAAACAATTAATTCCTCAAGTGTGTATTTTGATGGCTAAATTCAGCCAAAAAGTTCATGAACTGACCTGGGCTGTGAGCATTTTAAAACTTTTTTCTTGATATAATAAATGAAGAGACACTTCTCCCGACATGATAGGAAAACAAAGATGTGTTTATACCTTTTCTGGCTGAGAAACCTGGCTACTATATCACTGGCTTTCAGTTCTTCTGTCAGCTGTATTGCCATGGAAACTTTGGAAAGATGAGGCGCTTGCACCCGTATCACTCCCTGAGGAACATCAGTCTGCAAAGCAATAAGAGTGTTGGAACAAAGCTGCTAGCAGCTGGCTTTGATGAGCTTCTCAAAATACAGTATGGAATAAGTAAGTACAGTGCTCTGCACTTCACTATCTCCTACACTTGACTACAAACATATGATAACTACGCAGCAGTTCACTAAATTAGATCCAACCTTCAAAGCTCTTTCTAACAACAGGGAGAACTTCAGAACAAAGGAACAGTAGTGTTTAATTATTTTTCAAAGATGTTAAGAATAACAATAACAATTATGCTATATTAAGAACACACTTTGGTATGATAAGAAGCATGTGACACTGATACGGAAAATTCTTGCTGCAGGCATGAAAGCCAGGCAATGCCCTTGCACCGACCCTCTGCTAAAACTTCTGGAAAAAACCTGTCCAGTTCCATTTAATCTGAACTTCCTGCTAAAAAAAAAAAAAGATAGAGAACACAAATGGATCATGGATCAGTCTACTTTAAAGGATTCTTCTTTCCTTTTTCTAAATTTCATTTTTTAAAAACAGATATTCGCTATTGCAGGTTTTTCTCCCTATTTATTATTGTCCGGAATATATTCAGCTAGCCAACCTGTCCTATATAATAGTATGACTATACAATGGATTTATGTTTTATTTCAACCCACAAGTCCTTGATGATGAATATTAATCATATTAGCTACAGAGAAGGAGGACAAAGGACAACTTTTCTGTTCAACTTGCAGGTACATGACGTTTGAAGTTACATAAGGCATAATTACAAAAGGCATAATTTATTTGTGAAATAAGGTCCGAATTTCTGTTCCTGGAATTTTTTCTATTCCTATTCCTATTATCATTTACTCAAACATACTCATTTTGGTAAGAAAACTAAGTAAGAGTCTCCATACTCGAGGTTGATTATGACAGTTCATTCTCTCCTTTCCACACCACACCACTCCATTTACCCAGTTGCAAGGCTGAACATTTTTTCTTCCACAATCAATGAATGAATCTGGGCACCTGTGAATCTACAATAGCTTCTCTGAAACCATCAGAGTTAAATGAGTACAGAACAAATACAAACGTGAGTAGAATCAGAAGAACAGCTTCCTGAGAAAGCTGAAGGCTCATTACTATACAAATGATGAGTTATGGTAAGCAGTTTTAACCAAAGAATCGTTTTGCATCAAGTCTTATTTTTTATCAATTTAAAAATACTTGACATCATAACTATTTCTGTCTAAAGCAGTAAGAATCAGCATATTGAGAATTTGATTCCACAATTATTATGTAGCAAAGATTTGTAAGATTGTAAGAGACCTCTATAAGATTTCCCCTTGATTTATCTCTAAATTTGTCAAGTCTGTTCTTTAAGACCTCCACCTATGGAAACAGCGTCTGTAGCCATCTGCTAGGTAGTAAAATCCTGCTTAAATTTTTTTTGCCTCTTTCCAAACTTTTGGGATCCTGGCAAAAAGAAATTAAATTTTTAAGGATTAAATGATTATTTATAGATGTCCCTAACTGGTCTTCCATCAAATTCAAACTGGTAAATTTAAGCTAGCTTTCACTTTTGTATAGAGTTCTTTATAATTTTGTCTCAGTTGATTTTAATGGAGTTTCTCCAACTTTCAGCTGAATAACTTTTTTTTTTTTGCTATGCAGCAGACATATGATATATTATTTAAAAAGCAGTCTGCTTTGAGTATATGAAAGAAAGAACAAGAAATGTCCACAGAGCTCTAACATTATGGTCACAGATCAAACAGAATAATTACTTTGTTTATTCAGAGAGAATCATTATTAGCTCAGCTAATTAATGCATTTTGCCACTTTCACCACCTACATTTCCAGGAGAAATCATGCTCAGCTTCACAATATGTTCATGCTGCCAAACTATAGAGAGAACAGAACCTGAGCATCCCCTAGCCCATATACTGTGCAAGTTGGTGGGAAAGAAAATGTGGCCTAAAACCTCTAAGAGCTGAATGACAGAAGGACCTATTCTCTACACAGCTCAAAATACTCAGGTGAGGGGCTCCATGTCACAACATATTAAGCTATGAACCTATGAAAGGATTGACAACACACTGAAGAGTGGGTCACCTATGCTACTCAGCTTGCAAGTTTCCTTCCCTGTCTCACAGGCCCCCTCAGGTCAGATTTAAAACATTGCAACCCCTGGCTGAATTAGGTACTTGCATTATTAAAAAAACTGAAGATGGTACA
>VWYI01044753.1:51366-67092 GCA_013399455.1 Anthoscopus minutus | reverse complement strand
ACAGCTTGACAAAATCTTAATCACTCTTTCACATGACTTTAGGAAACTGATATTGACCTCAAGTATTCAAAAGTTATTAAACAATAACCAATATCCCTCTTGAAATTACTCCTCTTATGTGGAATCCTTTCCTGCAACTCATTGTGTTCAAACATCCCCTTACTAGAAACACAGTAATATTCTAATACTAGAAAAATCAGATCTGGACTAAGGCCCAACAACAAAATAAAATGAAGCACTGTACTAAGTCCAAGAAGTGTTTAAATAGCCTAGGTAGTTCCAAGTGGTTTCAAATGCCCTGACAGAGGTGCTCTACTAACATTTATCAAATGTTGTACATTTGATAACTTTCAGAGAATAGGAAAGCTTAAGAAACAAGTAAACAAAAAAACTTCAAGAGAGAAAATATTACTTTACCAGAAACAGCCATAGTATCACTGATCCATGCAATTGAAAATATCCAGTCCTTATGTCCATCCTAAAAAGAAGAAAAACAGATATTTCTGTGCCATTATATTCAAGAGCAGTCTCAAAGCAGACAAGTGCTCTTAATTTCAATTTTTAGTACAAGCTCAGACGGACAGACCTACATTAAAAACACAGGTAAGATTCCAGTATCAAGCTGGAGCAGTTTAAGTATCTAACAGTAATTTTAACTTTTCTGGTTCTGAAGTGTGTAATTAATAAAGAGTAAACAGGTGTTGGAAAAAGAGGACTCTGACCAAAGAAAAAATTAATCTCAATTCTAAAATTTTCCAGAATTCTCACATTTTCTATTCTGAAAGCAGCATTCTTCTGTAAAGTATCTACTTGTTAGGATTTTTTTCTTCAAACACATATCCTACTATAAAAACTAACCAAAATCTTATGTTTTCAATACATGACCTACAGATTAATGTTTCAAGACACTTTTCTTTAGCATGTGAGAACCTATGGAGGGGAACAAAACAGACCATAAAACACTAGTTTTGTTCAAAAAGCTAAAAAAACCACACAAATTAAGAGCAAGTCATTAGTCTTTAGTCAAATCTTGCTGCAGCTGGTTATCTGCTGCTGCAGAAACTCTGACCTGACCTCTGCTGTTGCAGTTAATGTCTATGTGAAGTCCTGAATCAAAAGGAGCTGAATAAAAAAGAGAAACGAGAGAAAAGCGCTCACAGGACATCACTATATTCTTCAGCTTGTTTTTTTAAAGACTGGAAGTTTTTAAAAGGCCTCAGGATGTTTCAGAAATAAAACCACTACCACAGTGTATTGGACTGCCACAAGCCACTGGGTTAGAGCTAATCTTCAAAGCCAAGTTTCACCTCTGGAATAATACATCCATAAACTGCACTGGGATAAGGAAAAGATTTTAACAACTTGCAACATCATTTTAATTTCCCAAAAGAGTTTTTTCAAGATAAATAGTTTTAGAGGTAATCACTACAATTAGACCTCAATACTTAGGTTTTGTTACACTTTTGGCACTGAAAAGTAAGCTAAAGCAGACTCGAATGAAGATGAGGAAGAAACCTGGCTCAAAGCCCTGAAAGTCTACTCACATGTTTCAGTACTCAATTACATTTAAGATACCACAACACAAACGACAGCTCAATCAGAAATGTTTTCAGGCTTTCAGAACTTTACTTTCTTACAAGACTCCTAAAAATTAACCTTGCTCTGATCTCTTCAAAGTAGTAACTTTTTAAGTGATGCAATAAACTTTTCCCAGATACTCCCACTTACATCTCCCACACAGACAGGATCAAGTGTAGGCAGACGATAAATTGCAAGACTGTTGGGGTTGTCTCCACCTGTGGCCAGGAGGGTCCTTGAGGGGTTGATCTCAATAGCATGAATGCCACATCCCTGCTGGTTCACCATCCCAGGTTCGCGATCCTTCAGTATAGGAATCTTGGTAATTTGACCAGTCTGGACATCTACTACAAATAACTGGGGGGAAAAAAACCCAGATATGTAAGTCATCATCAAACAGATAAGAAAAACAAGATGGTCAAATATCTTCCCTATTTTAATTGACATTCTTTTTGAGCTGAATCCACAAATGCTTCAAGGATTGCTGAAAAAAAGCATAAATTCCTTCTTAAAACAGGTTAAGTAACAATTATTGTGGTTTTATTTCAATCATCCCATTTCATTTTCACAGTAACTGAAGGGAGAGGAAAGAAATCTATCATGGGAGGTTTCCCACTTGAAAAAGCCCTTGAATATAGAACTCTTTTCCCTGTTCAGTATGACAAAACAATATTGTTTTTCAATGTCTACCTACCACAGTGAGAAAAAAAACCCACCTCAAGAGAGCCACTAAGCCTCATGGGGATTAGCACGATTCTCCTGCCTCACAGATAACACACCTACCATAAAGTTTTGGGTTTGGCAGACTGACAGTTTCTGCAACTACAATTTATTTTCTGGTGATAAACAGAGAATAGTAACTAAACACAATACTATCAGTATAAACATTTGAAAGAAAGATATTTAGCAATATACCTCATCTTGCAAGAAGACAAGAAATTAGAGCAATATGTCACTAACACTTTGTCAGAAAACTCTCCAAACAGACATTATGCCCAGCATTATGTCAGGACAGACATAGACAACTACGGGGTTACAGTATAAACCAGAACAAAGGCTTACATTGCCTGCCAAAGTGCCCTTTCATCTGAGAGGCTCATGGGCTGGGTCATTTCACAGATGGTGCTCAAATGGCAGCTGTAGTGACAGTCAAACAGGTCTAACAGAGGTGACAAAGCCCCATGAGGGAACATGAGTGAAGCAAAGAAATGGAGGATCTGACTGACTTGCCACTAAGGAGAGTGATCTAGAATTCACAGCCCAGGATTATAATGAAATTCTACATTATCTTTAGTCTATTCCTTCTATAATCAAAAATGTTGTCTCAAAACTTCTGGAAGTGAACCAAAGATTATAACCATAACAACAAAAACCCTCAATACATTTAAAAAAATACACATCTCAAGGAAAGTGCTCTGAAATCCTTTGTCAGGCATTTCTAGAAGACTAGAAGAGAAATCTAGGGGTTCTTAGAGAGAATTTATATATACAAGCTGCTTTTGGCAAACTCTTACAGAATGTAGATATGTTCTTTAATAAAAGCATAGGAAAAATAACATTAAGATAATTTAGCAGCATATCTATTCCTTGATATACTGAACTGGCAGAATATTAATGTCCTTTTAAAACCTGATAAAGTATGGTATGTTACACACATTCCACAAAGAAAGCTGAAATCTACTCATTGCTGTTGGTGTGTTGTGTCTAGAATTATGCATCACCTTCACTCTGCAACTGATTGTAGGCAGCAGGCTTGCACAAACAGATGACTCCTACAGGGACTGCATTTTCATGTTTACTTTTTTATTTTTCACGCACCTGTGGTGTATGGCAACAGCTGAGGTGTAGCTGAGTAAGAGGGAGGCACTTTTCACTCTTCCTAAGCCTTACAAAGCCTTCACTGTCAGAGACAGCTGGTAAAAACACAATGCATACAGCAGTCCCTCTGCCCTAACCATCTGAAAATTAATATCTGTGCATATAATGGACTGGCTATATTGTTTTGGCTGTAAAGGTCAGAGCAGTAACTTCACCACTTGCTTGGAAAGGAACTTGGCTACTGAGTACTTTATAAGCAACCATCACCTTCCTTGAGTAAAATAAGCAAATACTGCCTGCACACAGAGACTCTTACATCACCTGGGGCATCACAGGAAGCAACAGCTCACACCTGAAAGCTGCACCTCTGGCTGCCCAGGAATCAACACTCTGAATCCAGCACACATAAGCCAATATAAGACACTTCTAAAGCCGAAAAGGGAGAAATGTTAAGAAACAAGAGAAGCACCCAGCTAAGAAAATTTCAATACTATTTCAGGCGTTTTAAAGACACTAGAGTAAATAAAATATAAAATATTTTCAACTGTTGAAATAAGTACATCTGCAAACAACTTCAAAGCAGCATAGGCATTAAGAGTCTTGATAAAGTCCTTGTAACTAAACCATACAGTAATTTTCTCTGCTATCTCAAAAAGAAATAAGAACTTTTTCCCAGCTACACATATAAAAACTAAAACTCAGTCCACAATGTTTTCACTGGACAAAAGTCTACAAACACTAAACTGTGTGTATCTGTCTCTTGATTTTAAGCTTTGCACAAAATTGAGTTCTTCATTCTGGTAAAACATATGCATGTCAATCTTTAGTATACCAAACAATTTAACATCCAGGATTTACAAAATCTGGATTGCTTCAGCCATCTGCCAGAAGTGCAAGGTCCCTACTTCATTTGTGTGAGAAACACAGCTCAGCTACCATGGTTTCTGCCAGACAACTGTGTTCTAAACAAGGAAACAGTCTGGATGACATGGAAGAGAAAAACCATATTCTCTTTTTTTTTTTGAAGCAGTTTAGATGTACAGCTTGCAACAGTGCTTTCACTCAAGGATCAAGGCAGACAAGCATGGCTAGGTACTACAGTTGACATAGCCATGAAACTTCATGATCTTTGCACATTAGAGATTGATAGCTGTACCCTTATTTTTCTTTTGGCCTGCAGAAGTGGTGAGAAGTCATTTTGTCAAATGGCTTCCCAGCAATTACTATATGGCTGTCCAACCTGCTTCTGATCAAGTTAATCAAGAAACTACCTTGCTCCACTGATGAGGGGAGGTCATTAATCACCTTGCCAAAAGTAAAGACTGTGGCAGGGAAGAGATCATGCAAGGATGAGAGTATGAACTGCAAAACCCATCATACTCTTACATGCAATACCAAGAGCAGAATGGTTTCACAGGTTTTTTCATTTTTTGATCTGCCTTTCAGGACACAATAATTTAGGGGGGAAAAATACCCAGAAAGCTAACAATCCAATAGAGATAAATTAGCTTCCCATGTATCTTCAACTGAAAGCATTCACTTTAAACAGCATGACTAAAAAGAGGTCTATGAAATGCTATTTCAAGGCAGCACAGACTCTTGTGTCTTCAGCTGCTGCCCCTGCACAAAAACCAGCAGTCCTACCCTATCTTTCAGTTGATTGTACAAATCAATCAAAACAAAAATAAAGAGTGCTATCCTTTATTACACAAGCAGGAAGGATAGAGATCTAAAAGGCACAAATAACATGCATGAAAGAGACTGCTCATTCTTCATGCAAGAGCTCACAACATGCTCTATGCACCACCTCTTCGCACAGCTCTCAGAAATCACAGGCACATTCTCGTGATTCATAGTAACTTTTGAAAGAAACCCAACATAAGTACACTGCCCTGCTAAAAATAGTCACTAAGACAGAATCAATCATGTTCAAGTTTCACAATTGGTTTAAGCCTGTCTTTTGAGAATCTACATGCCTCCTCCTCACCATCCACCTAAACAATCTCATCGTCCTTGTGACAAGTCCTAGTGCTCAAGCAGCTGCAGGGTCGACTGGATCTGCCTTGAAACTAACCCTACAAGGACACCTGACTGCATACAAAGCAGCAAGCTGATCCAGCTGACTTCCTAGCCATGCGCACATCAGTGCTAGCCAAAACGAGCAGGTGGGAACATCCACTTCTTGCAAGGAGCACGACTATAGACTAGCTAAGGCTGCTCACAAAAAGATCTCTCCCGCAGCCAAGTTGGAAAATTATTACTTGTTCTCCTTCAAATATGTTTACTGCAAACAAAATAACAAAAGACAATGCTTATTGTGCTATTACATCAGTACTACTGCCGATCACACTTGACTAGCAGTGGTTGATTTTTCAAGTTCTCAGCCTTGACTTTTACTCAGATCACAAATATCTTTCTTTTCTGTTTGTAAAACACTCAGGTCCCTTTTTCTGTAGCAATGCAAATATACTAATATATATCAAGCCCAAAGAAACATGGACAATTTAAACTATCAAACTGGTATCATATGTCTGCTTTCTCCTGAAGATCAACATGAAGAAGTATAGAATGGTTTGGCTTGCAAGGAACCCTTTAAAGTTGTACTGTCTAAGTGCCCAGCAGTGAGCAGGGACATCAACCAGACCAGGTTGCTCAGAGCTCTGTCCAGCCTGTCTTTGCATACTTCCATGGATTGAGCACTGAGCAGCTGTGTGGACAACCCATGCTGGTGCATCACTACCCTGATGGTAAAGCATAAGAATCTTCCTTGTAGCTGGTGCGACTCTGCCGTCTTTAAACTGAAACCCATTACCTCTTTTCCAGTCACTACAAGCCCTGTTCAAGTAATCTGTCCCCATCTTTTTTATAAGTTCCCTTTAGGTACTGGAAGGACATGATAAGGCCTCCTCAGAGTCTTCTCCAAGATGAACCGTCTCAGCCTTTCCTCATAAGAAAGATGCTCCATGCCTCTGATCATCTTTGTGGCCTCCTCTGGGCTGCCTCCAGCAGGTCCCTGTCCCTCCTGTGCAGGGACCCCAGCTCTGGATGCAGTGCTCCAGGTGGGTCTCAGCAGAGCAGAGCAGAGGGGCAGAATCCCCTCCCTCCCCTGCTGCCCAGGGGCTCTGGATGCAGCCCAGGACACGTTTGGCTCTCTGGGCTGGGAGTGCCATGGCCGGGGCATGTCCAGCCTCTCACCCACAGCACCCACAGCTCCTTCTGGGCAGGGCTGCTCTGGGTCTGTTCCTGCCCAGCCTGTGCTGATACTGGGGGTTGCTCTGACCCAAGTGCAGCACCAGCATCTGGCCCTGAACTTTATGATGTTCCCATGAATCCACTCCTCAAACTTGTCTGAGTCCCTCTGGATGGCATCCCATCCCTCAGGTGTGTCAAAGCACCACTGAGCTTGGTGTTGTCATCAAACTTGACCCCTCTGTCTATGTCATTAATGAACATTTTAAAGAACACCAGTCCCAGGATGGATCCGTGAAGAACTCCACTTGTCACTGATGTCCACTGGGACTCTGAGACATTGACCAACACTCTCTGTGATTATCCAGCCAGTGCTTCACCACTCAACAGTTCATCCATCAAATCCATCTCACTCCAATTTAGACAGAAAGATGTTGTGGGGGACCGTGTCAAAGGCCTTACAAAAGTCCACATAAATGAGATCTGTAATCCTTTCCTCTTCCACTCCTGCAATCAGTGCATCACAGAAAGCCTCTGATTTGTCAGGCAGGACTTACCCTTGGTGAAGCCATGCTGGTTGCCACAATTCACCTCTCTGTTCTCCATGTGCCTTAGCAGAGTTTCTAGGAGGAAACTAGATCCCATGATCTTGCCAGGCACACAGGGAAGGCCGGCAGGCGAGTAGTTCCTGGAGTCCTTCTTTCTACCATTTCTCAAGATAGGTACAATGGCTTCCCTTTTCCAGTCACCTGGGACTTCATCTGACTGCCATGACTTTCCCAGCATCACAGGGAATGGCAACTACATCAGCCACGCCAACATGCGCTAATTCTAGCAAAAACCTCACTCACAGATTATGCAGTAGGAGGCAACTCAAGAGCGTAACAGCCTTACACATCCCTCTTGAACGAGTCCAAAGCAAAACAATCCACAATATAAAGAAACTACCTGTGAAGTGAGGAGAGGTAAAAGCAGCCAGCAAGTTGGTTGACTTTGAATTCAAATTTCCAGAGACAAGACCATGAAATCAGGCACTCCACCTTTCTGTGAAACTCTGAAGCACTATCAGCTAATGGACTCAGACTTTGATGCTACTGCATTTGTGCAGTGCCAAAATCATATTTATCTTTTTTTTATTTGCATTCTGCCCTCCATGTTTAATTTCAGGGTGCTGGGAAATAGTTAATACATGCTGGCAGATGGCAAAGGATGGAGAAGTGACAGATGTTGTCTGCTAAAGGGCATCCCTACTCACACCATACATGGCACAGAAAATACCAGGCAGACACGAGTATCACATGCAGTTCACAGAAAGGCAAATACTCTTGAGACAAGAAACCAACATCTGGCTATTTGGTCACAAGCCACTGAAAGCCACGTGAATGGAGATATCAATTACAGGCATCAGAGGTTTATTTATGCCAAGTTTCAGTCACTGTTCACTGGACTTTTGAGTAGAGCTACAAACTGGAGAGACTTCTCATTCCCTACGAGTGATCAGAAATGTGCTGTCATCTCAATGCCTCCTCACATATGCAAAGCCAGAACGCACATTAGCTTGCAAAGTAAGGGGAAGTAATTTTCCCCATAGACAGTTCACATTCACAGACAGAGAAGGAACTTCCCATTGTACTCTTACCACAATCTCAGGACTACAAGACAGGGCTGTAATTGCATGAGATGCACAGAACAGACATAGGATCTCTTGACACACGTTTGAAGTCTCTAACAGGAAACAAGAGCTGGTGAGGGCACCCAAGGCCACACAGCAAGAGAGAAAAGGTTTCAGCCAGCATTCAGACTCCAATCCGTGCATGCCTTGGAAAAGCTGCTGGGAAAATCAGGAGCATTCAGAAATGAAGTTTTTAAACACAAACACATCTATCGGGCCTGCCTGGAAAAAGAAAAAAAAACTGAACTAGATTCCAAGCAAATATATTCTCAATCAACTGGAAACCAATTAGCTTCTTTTATTTAGGGAATGCTTTATAGGTCTTTTAGTTTTTCATCTTTAACCTTGCAGTTAGTGAGGGAATTATATCCTGAACATATACACATAACTAACAGAACAAAAGAAGCTGAAAAATTATTACTGATACTTCTTTTAAGGAGTTACTTTATTTTTCATAATCCTGAAATAGTAAAGAGGGAAAAAAAAAACCCAAAACACAGGAATCTTGTATTCTATGTTTTTGTCTGCCATAAGCCTGTCTCATACTTAAGTCTCATGAGTTTCTCTATGAAGACTGAAGAGTGCAGATTACAGATCATATCTTCCTCTGAGACAGACAGTTTCTTCTATATATCTTCATAGCATCAGTCTTCGGTCATTTCGATACCTATCAGAACACACCCTAAACATCTGCACCCCTTGGAAGTTCCCTGCTCATTCATTTTAACTGGAAAAACATTAAGGAGCCCATTGCATGCAAGGTCTATGAAATTCTTGCAAACAGGAATCCTGGCTCTGCAAAGCTAAGGTGAAAAGTCTGGGTGATTTCATTTGGAATTTTAGGTGCCTGAATGCTTGTAATAGTTTCCATAATTCTAAATCGACCAGAAAAAGCATGCACCTCTATAGAACACAAATACCTGAAATATTTGATTTACAGCTCCTCAACTATGAGCACCATGATCCACTGGAGAAGAATAAAGTTATTTCACACCCTGGAATAGTTTTAAGGATAAAAAGTTACTCCACATATTAAAGAAATCATAATCTTAATAAAAAAATAGTAATTGACAGAGAACTCCATATTCTCTTCAGTGTTTTTATAGTAACTAATACTGCCAAGTGACTAAACCCAAACCTTCTCCTCTATGACAAGAGTGTATTTTTGTTTTGTCATTAAGAACCGTGAATCCTCCTGGCATTGCACAGTGAAGGGCAATTTATAAATTAAATGCTAAAAGCACTCAATGCCACAGTCAAGCTCTGATTAAAATAACTGCTATAGTTTATATTTTTCTCTTGCATTAACTTTAATTAAGCGCAACTCCAATGCAGCATACCTCGCTGAAGTCAACCAAGGTGTTTTCAATTAACTCCCAACGTGAATGCCACAACTTCAGCATATGAGAATCAGCAAAGGCATTTTTCTTTAACAGGTCACTCACTCAGGAGATGAGAGAGAAAAATCTCATAATTAGAGTGTAGAGTTTAACACTTTACTTGTTCAAATGTGAGCACAAAGCAAACAAGGTACAGCTATTACAGCACTCATAATTCATATATGATCTTTCACAATGCTGCAGGGACTTCTTCAGCAGTCACTCTATTTTGCTCAATGACAGAGAAGATCCATCTCTAACATTAAGTCTGACTGTGGACAAACACACTTGGCTGCAGCATGTACAAAGGGAACAACAATACTGCTGAATCCCTCTTCAGCTCCGTGATTGTTTGGTCCCAAACAAATTTTCTGCAAGGTTGCATTAACAACCCACTTGCCCATTTATCTTCACTGCAGATGCACCGATGCTACAAAAGTTACAGAACACAGCAAAATCATTGCAACTCTATACAACACACAGTCATCTAGCTAGAGTAAGCAAGATTTTTGGGTGCTTGTATTTCAGCAGGAGTTTGTCTCCTGTAAGCAGCTCTACAACCACAACCAGTGCTGGCTGCTTTCTGGCTGAGGAGATGAACATATGTGGAGAAAGTAGGCAGAGAGATTCTATTTTGAGCTTATTGCTGTTAAAAGACTGCTTTGTTTATAAAGTTAGGCCCTGCATCTTAAGAGCTACTGCATAAAAGCCTCCCCCTGTGCAACTGTGAATAATAACAGAACATCTCAGAACATTTAATCATCAGAAATGGAAAAAACCAGCCCACTGTCCCTTGCTAGTCAGATCACTAAGCATGGTTTTGGCATAGAAAGATCCTGAGGCAAAGAAGCAACTGCAGCAATTGATACACTGAGATTTAAGAGCTACTTCATCGATGCATTCACTCCTTGTAACACTCAATTCCCTTCTGTGGCACCAACTAACCTGCAATTTAGGATTTTGTACTAATTCAAACACAACTTCATGCATGAAATTGCAATCTCAGCCAATGAACTTGGGATAACAACTCTTGTGGAGAGAATACAACCTAAGAAATACGATCTCCTCCATTTACAAATCCCACAGGACACCATTTTAATATTTCCCTGAAGTGTTTCAAAGCATCATTTCAAGAATCTGAGTTTTTAGTTTTTGTCGAAGCATATAAAGTCATGTAAACCAGAGAAGCTACTCGAACACTGGAGACAGTTTTAGAGTGAAGAATTATAAAGACAACAAACAAAGGATAACACTGAAGATCTGACTATCTTTTTTTTAAGCTCAGAACATTTCTAGCTGCTCTGACAAATACCTGGAGTTCAACCACAGTTTTTGAACAACTTTTAAAAGCCATCAGCACAAAGCCATATGTAAAGCCAAAATGTATACGGTTGAACATAATAGAAAAAAGGAAGCTTAGCAGCAAGTTCGTCAAGCACTGACAGCCAACATTAGAGACGCCAATATCTGTCCATTAGCTTCTCATCTGCAGGAATAAAAGAAAGACCTAATCCCACTGTTGCTCTTCATCCCACAACCAGATGTAAATCACTCTACGCAGATCACACAGATGCTTCTTGAGGTGCCTCACTGGGGCTTAGCGCTACATTTTCAGATGAGAAAAGATCGTCCTTAAGCATAGCTTTCATTCAAAGTTTATTGGCCACGATTTTGACTCCACTCCTAATTCCTAAGTTTTCCCTGGCCATCCACACACTTTGATTACAATAAGCATCGTCTGAGGGTGGAGATGGAATAATTAACAGAGGAAAGGGAAACAGCAAGAAATGGCACTCACTGTATTGCATTTTGTCCCGCACACCACTTGTCGGTGATTGAGCCACTGGGAGGCAAACACTTTATTGAGTGTTCCAAGGTGAAATTCCCTCTCCTTCAGAAGGCTGGGGAGCTGCTGGGCTGCGTATCCATGCAACAAGCGGTGGTAGCTGGACTCATTCTGCATCCGGACCTCCCTCCCTTTCACATAGTATACCAGAGACTTTTTCACCGGCGGGAGCCTTTTCCTTTTGTGAACCGAGTGATCCCACCCGTACTGTGGATAATAAAGTTGGACAGTAGATAAAGCTACTAAAACAAATTTAAAGTCACCACCCTTTTAAATTCAACTATATTCCCGGCAAAACCCTGAAGCCTTTCTAACCACTCATGGAACACCGCGCACTGAAATTAACTCGAGAATGCCGATAGAACCTTTAGCAGCGTGAAATTAAACATAAATATCTGCTAAAGGGGTAACACGGCGATGATATAACGACAGCCCGTGGCGGTTCGGCACTGTCGGTAGGCCAAATGCTCACGGGAAGGAGCGGAGTGCTTGAACCGAGAGGGGCAACGCCGATAGCCCTCGCCCTTAGCTTGGCAGGCATAGGGGTAACACCCAGGTGGCTCCCCGATACCGACCGCAGCGCTCGGCCTCCTCCGACCGGGCCAGAGCCATCCAGCCATCATCGCCACGCGGCTGCGACCGGCGAACGGCCGAACCCAACGGGGTACCGCGAGCCCCGGGGCGCGTGGAAAAAGGGGGGCACTGACCCTGGGACCAGGGGCTCCTCGCCGGTGACCCTGGGACTTTGACGTCTGCCCCACTCTGGGTGACACCAGGACCGGGGCTGTCCCTCCCCAGGTGACACCGAAGCCGGGGGTTCCTCATACCTGGCTATCACAGGGACCGTGGCTGCCCCTCCACAGGATCCCCGACTCCTCAGAGCACCTTCCTTCCGCAACGCCCGGATAGGGTCACCCCCTTCCTGCCGGGGACTGACACGTCCGCCCTGCCTCGGGAAGCAGCGCTTCTCCCCCTTCCCACCACAGGGAACCANNNGCCGCCGCTTTCCGCTTCCTGCTAACTGTTTTCCGGGCCATAGTAGAAGGATGAGGAGGATGTGGACGACGAGCGGCCCCACATGGAGCGGGACGAGGCAATTCCGGGCATATGGAGCGGGACTGGGCCCAGGCTCTGTCCCTCAGGCCCCGCCGGCCGCGCCTCACGGCATTTTACAGCACCACGGCGTTTAGTTTTTTTGGTTGGGTTGGTTTTTTTTTTTCCCCCGCTCTCCTTTTTACGACAGTTGCGTCGCAGCTTTGCGGCGGTAGTTCCGCCCCGCCCGGGTGCTTTGTTGCCCAGCAACCGGATCCAAACTGGCCGCGCCCCCTCTGCCGTTGCCATGACAGCGAAACCAGCGTGGTGGGCTGGGGCGCCCCCTTGCGGCGGGGCGGGCTCAGTACAAGGTGGGCATTCGGGAATCTCTCCCAGGAAACAGAGATATTCCCAAACCCTTCGTGTTTAATCAGACTATGAGCGCCTCAGGGAAGAAAGCCGAGACACGTGTGCCCAACCAGTCTGTCAGGGTCCCACTGCAGGGACAGAATCACAGAATCAATCAGGTTGGAAAAGACCTCTAAGCTCACCCAATCCAACCTATGGGTGAACTCCACCCTGTCAATCAGACCATAACAGTGAGTGCCATGTCTAGTCTTTCCCTAAGATCTTCAGAAAAGTGACTCCTCCACCTCCCTGAGCAGTTAATTCCCAATATCTAATCACCTATTCTGTGAATAAATTTTTCCCAGTGTCTAACCCTTCACTGAACAGCCCACTGGATCAGAAGGTGGTTCAACTGACTTACTCAGGACCACACGGAAACACAAAACCCCCTTTGAGGGCTTTGGGGGTTTCCACACCTTTAGCTGATCTCTTGGCACCCCGGGAAAGATCCGGGAATACACATCAAAAGCATTAGAGAGACCGTCTCCAAGGCCTCCACAGCTGAGTATTTTTCCCACTATTAATGCTCTTGAAGGACTGGCACCTTTGTCATGGGTTACAGTACAAAATGTAATCAAAAGTGTGTTATTCTATCACCATCTGCTGGAACTGGAATGAGGGGAATTGATGCAATCTTGTGTTGATAAGCCAGCTGATAAGAAATCAGCAGGACAATTTCCTTATTTCTCCCACGACCCACCCTCCCTCTAGGGAGGGGTTTTCTGCTGATGGGCCATTGAGTCCGCTGATAAGCTTACATCATCCCAATGGAAAATGCTCCATCCAAGGGGAGAAGCTGATGGGCCATTGAGTCCACTGATAAGCTTATCATCTCATTGGAAAATGCTCCATCCAGGGGGGAGGAGCCAAGCCCCTCTACCTGGATAAAAACCAGAGAATTGGGGCACCAAGGTGCCTTTCTTCACCGGACTCTCAGAAGACCAGGCTCATCTAGTACCACTGGACTACTGCCAACACCCTGACCAACAGGCTATCAGGTTGTATTCTGACTTTGTCAGTAGCTTTCTTTCTTTTCTTCCTATTTCCTAATAAATTGTATTTCTGACTTGGAGTCTCTCACTGGTTTTGTTCTCAAACCGGTACAACCTTGAAGGACAGTTTACAGAACAATAATCTTTTATTAATGTAATAGAAAACCGACAGGTTAAGGTGAAAATATTGTTGGTGATAGTATCTGGCTGCAAAAACTTATTCAGAGCAAACAAGATAAACAATCACCATACAGAAGACTACAGTTCTTACAGGTTCAGCCTGAGAAGTCGGTCAGTCCCAGAAGTTATTCCCAGAAGTGGAATATTCCCTAACTTCTCCCCATTTTAAACTTAATGTTATACCATTTTCACACTACCTTGAGTAACTCTAGTCATACAACAGGTTCAGTGTGGAGTGGTTGTACCTTGGGGATGGGTAATGTCCGTGTCACACCTAAGACAGTGCTGGGATGGAGGTGGGCATTTGCGGTCTTGCTACAGTAGCTGATTTAGCAGCAAGGCATTTCTTTTTCCACTTTGGTTTTCAGCTGCGATACCATTTATCTGCACCACTGAATTCCCCTTCTTGCCAGAGCCTGGCCCTGGTGTCTCTGCTCAGCTCCACCCTTGCTTCAACCCTTAAGCACAGATTGTGTGTGGGAAGTTCGGCATGCTGACCACATCCCATCCAGGGAGTCACAACTGCACTTCACCCTCTGCTTTCTGTACTGTTAGAACTTCTGTTAGATTGTAACTCCCTGGTTTTCTCTAATTTTACCCCCAATTTCCCACACATTCCACCTGGGAAATCACTTATTGCTGGGGAATTAAAGAGATAATATTGTATTTTATTTCATTGCACCCCTTTGATGCCCACGAGAAGAGATGAGTGCTTTTTCTGATGTCTGCATGGCTCATACACTCTTTTTCTATAATTTGAGAGGCAAAGCTTCAAGTGATCCAAACCCAGAAACTGCTACTTGCCAGTGGTATTGCAAAGTGGAGAGACAAGGAAAACATGTGATATGCAGACAGACTTTAAGATAAAACCAGCTTCTGACCACCTGATATCTGATGCTGCCCCAAGTCGCATGGAATCAGTACACATTTTCCTAGTAAAACATTGTTTTTATGATCTTTATTCTTGTTTCCACCCAACCAACCCCAAAGACAAAGGTGCTGTGAAAAACCAAACTGAAATAGAAATTATAAATAAATCTCTCAGGCTTTCCAGCTTCCTCTGAGGATGCAAGTTCCAGTTTGGCCGGTTTTGGTCATAATTGATACAAATTACCATGATTGATTCCCTTCTCCATATCCTCGCTTATATACACAACTACCATGCCCATTTTGGACAAAACCCCTCCATTTCGGAACAAGGACCTTTCAAAAGGCTGAAAACCTAGCGGGAATGTTCCCTGAGTCCCTCGGGAGGGTGATGTGGCCGTGGCTACTGAGGGAACAGGGATGAAATGGCCTCTTTGTGTCCCTCTCACCAACTTCATCCAGCCCCCTGCACGATGCACAGCTGGGAGAGGGGCAGGAGACGCTGGAGGAGCTCCCGGGCAGGGCAGGAGCACAGGGACAGAAGCAGGGACTGCAGCAGGTAAAGGGACAGAGATGGCACAGGGAATGGGACAGGGTCAGGTAAAGGTAACGGGATAGGGACAGGGGTAGGAGCAGCAATGGGCAGGGAAGGAACAGGATAACGGCGGGGATGGAACAGGTACGGGCAGGGATAAGGGCAGAGACATAGACGGGTTGGGACGGCGATGGAACAGGGGCAGGGTAAGGGATGCAACACGGACTGTG
>VWYI01044753.1:356-51347 GCA_013399455.1 Anthoscopus minutus | reverse complement strand
CGCCCCACCCGCGAGGAGGCGTGGCTCCGCCTTCGCCCCGCCCCACCCCCGCTGCGGTGACGTCACCATCCGCCGCTCCCGATTGGCTCAGTGGACGAAGGTGACGTCACGACGTGACGCCATCCCGCCGGCGGGGCCCAGACAAGATGGCGTTGCCCGGTTCCGGCGGCGCCGAGCGGGGCCCATAGGGACAGCGGGCAGTGGCCGCGGGACAGCAGGACAGCGGGGCCGGGGGCCGCAGGTATAGGGCTAGACTGGGGGGACGCAGGTACCGGGTAGGGCAGCGGGGCTGGGGCACCGCAGGTACGGGCGGGGACCTCGGGGGCCTCAGGTACCGGCCGGGGGCAGCTGGGGGCGGCCCGCTCCCCTTCTTCTTCTCCGGGGACAGGGACTCTCCGCTCCCGCTCGGTAGAGGGGCTGTGAGGTGCCGGCACCCAGTCCTGAGCAGGACTCGCGGAGCGAGGCGGGGTGACGCTCCTGTCCGACGGGCTCTTGCTTTCCAGCAGTTTCCGGGACCGCCGAAGTCAAGGGAATGGCTTTTTGTGTAGTAATCCCTGATTTTGCCTGGTGGCTGTTGAAATCCGAGTAAGCTTTTGTGACCGTGATGTTCGGAAGTGCCTCCTCGCAGTAATTAAATCCGTGAAGAAGCAAAGCAAACGTTTGATTTTCTTGGGGGTGTGGTTTGTGTCGAGTCTGCCTTCAGGTAATTTGTTATTTTCTGCCTCTTGTGCTGTGCAAATCGCAGTACTTAGCTTCCCTATGCCACTTGTGACTTTACTGCTAAATCACTGAGTATTCACTCTTGGCTGCATCTCCCTGTAGGCTAAAGATCCAGCTGTCGTTATTTCATGCATTGTAGCCGTACACTTCTCTTCTTATGCTTATCACCTATTTCTGGATATTTCCCAGTTATCTATTCTGCTTTTGATTACATCTTTCTCAGAGTTTGAGATGCAGACATCCCGTGGATGTTTGCATTGGTATAAGAATACTTTAGTTTAGTTGTTTATAACTTCCTGATAATGCTGTGTTCTGTTTAGCTCCGTGCTTACTAGAAGTAAGACATTCAGTGCATTTATTTATTTATTTACATTTAATATAATTGAAGGGCTGTCTTCCTGTGTTTTGACAGCTCAAGATTTTGCCTAATGTAGGGAAGGTTAGGTTTGCTTTGTTTTTTGGGTTTTTTTATAATTAGTAAAAGAAATTACAATAGAAGGAAGAGAGTTGCCACCTTTTCAACTGTTTTTATTCCCCACATCATTAAAAATTCCAAAGAAGTGAAAAAAATCTAGTCTTACAGAAATGTTACAGCACTCATGTTGTCTCATGTCCATTAGAGTGGAGATAAGCAAGTGAACTCTGGCACTTGACTGGTAAACTAATATAGCTGCCCAGTAAAATGTATTCATATTGGATTTAAGCACTTTGAGGTCGATATTCCTACGTGACTCACTTGGCAAGTGAACGTTGCCAAACTAAGAGGCAACTGGGTTGTGCTTGATGATGTAACTTCAACGGCTGTGCTGCTGATGGAAGGCTTGCAGCATCCCACAGCCTGTTAAGGGACGAAGAGGCTTTTGTGGGAGCTAGGTGAGAGGGATCTTACTCCTACTTCAGCTGTGATCCAGGGTGTTGAGGAAAAAAAGGAAGTGCTGCAGTTAGCCTCTTCCTCACCTTCCATTATCAGCCTTGGGGGATGGGACTTTTTGCCCCTGTGCAGGCACTCCTGCTACTGCTGTTTTCCTGGCATTTTTCAGGCAGGAGTTGGGAAGAAATCTGTTTTGGCCTCCTTGCCTTTTCTCCACAGGGAAAATCTGTGTAGCAGTGCAGCAGTCTCGGGGAGTAGGGTGGGTTGAGGTGCTCCCTGTGGCAGCAGCCGGAGTGTTGTGACGCGTGTGCGAGGTGGTGTTGGGTTACAGCACTGCTAAGGACTGCTGCTCAATGACTTCAGTTTCCTGTTCACACAGAGCTGCAATTCAGAAGTGCCAGTGGTTCTTAAGTTACTATTGCCACTGGGTGGCTTAAGCCTTTTGGGCAAAAACCTTGATTCTAAGGGCAGGGAGAAAGAAAAGTATGTAATTTTTAAACAGTTTTTGCAAGTTTGTGGGTTTAGTCTAAGAAACTGAAAGTTTCTTTAGTCTAAGAAACTGAAAGTGATGGACCTTTCCTTGCCTCACCACCTGTTTGTTTGATATTTCCTTTTGGTTTTTTGTTTGGTTGGTTGGTTTTTGTTTTTTGTTCTTTTTTTTCCCCTTTGTCCTGTGGAACAAAGGAGTCAGGGAAGAAGTTTCTGCTACTCAAGTGCTATTCAAGTGCATATTGCTATTCGAGTGAGCTGAAACAAAGGGATATGAAATTTTAAAGGGAAAACAAGGAAAGTCTTAGTTTCTCTTTAATGAACAGAACTTGAATTTTCAGAATATTCAAAGAGTGTACAGGTCAACCTGGAGATTTCCTGTGTAGTTCATGTTGATGGATAGAAAGATCATAATGGTGAAAAATCATCAGAAACACTTGGAAGAGCTCCATCTCCAATATTCACATGATGTTTTGTTATTCTCGAGAAAAAAACCTGTAACGGACAGAATGGAGTCAGGTTTCTGGACCAGTCCAGCCTCATCTGTCACACTGTGATAGCTGGAGCTGTTTTGGCTGATGCTGGAGCAGAAGTGCTGTAATGACACCAATAAGGTGTCACCTTACTCATCCTCCTTTTTAATTTGTGTAAGCTTATGGTTTCCTGTTGCTTTCTCAAACTCTAGGGATAGAGAATTTCGTTGTCTAGTTTAGTTAATTGATAATTATTGTCTATATCCAGTCTCTGTATTATGATTTTTTAACAGCACTCTGTTCTTGTATTTTACAGTTGATGCTGGGTTGAATATTTTGAAAAACTGGTCTGTGAGAAATTTAGTTTTCCTTATAACACAGAACTTCTGTTTAACCTTCTCCAGTGTTTTGTTTCTAGCATAATCACTCCCAGTCTTTTCAACCATGAATTTCAGAGTTTCAGCTGTCATTTTACAAGGATCTCTACCTAAAGGCATGATTATCTATTTAAAGTTTATCAGTGCAATTCAGATCAGTGTCAACGTAAGGGAGGTCTAGTGGAGCCACAACTGGAAAACTGTGAAGCCGTTTGTGAAAACAGTTCTGTGAAGGAAAGGCAAAGAAGGGTTGTTTACAATTTATAAATAGTTTTCTTGTCTGAAAAAGTAGGTCTTCTAGGGTGCATCAGTGGTTGGTTTCTCATCTCTGCATTGTATATGATTAAGCTGATAACTGGGAAGGCAAGGCTATTGATCTTGCAGCACATACCACTGTGCTATCGACCCTTGAGATTAGTGCAGTTGATCGATAAGTGCCTGAGCTCACAGTTGTTGTGTGTTAACTACTTAGGTAGGTAATCCTCTCTGGTATGCAAGTGCATTGCTTAATGCTTTGACCCTCTGACTTGGTTTGAATAAGCTCATGTTCTGTGTCCCTAATGACCTTTTGCGGTCAGTGTAGTCTTGTGCTGAGGTCTCCATCAGAACCTGAGCATTGGGAAATTTCCCTCTTTTTATTCCAAATCCTCGTGTCCAAAGGCTTTTCTCTTAAATGTTAAGAAATGCCGTCTTTCCTGTAGATGGGAAACTTTTAAAGGACAGACTGGATGCCCAGACTCAGTTTGGTTTGTTGTTTTTTTAATTTTTGAAAGCTACAAGGTCTTTCCAGAATCCCTTAAGCTTGGGGGAACACAATATCATTGCCCTAATTTAGATTTAAGTCTTCCCATCTAGAAGGGCATCAGATTGGTTCAAAATGCCATGTTGTATTAGTAGTATTACACTTTGTAACCGACTGAGCTTGTATTGTCTCAGCTACATTTTGTGTCAGAAACTCTTACACAAGAATAACAATTTTAAATCAGACGGTGAGTCCTATCCAAGATGTAGTCAGTTCTTCATCTGGAGGATGATCTACAGATGAGAAAAATTAATGTATTTAGCTGTTGATGGTTCATGTAGTGGAAAGTAGTAGCAAAGAGTTGTGAACTCTTGTCTGGTCTGTGTTACTGGAGCTCAGCATTTTTGGTAATTATCTACTAGATTATGTGAAAGAATTTATTTTTAAGCCACTTCCTTATGTATATGTTTGTGCTTGCACCATTTGTCATCTTTAGGCTAGCAGCAGTGAAAGCCATGACTGAAATGACTGATGAGATTTATTCCTGGTTTTGGGAGGATGTTTCTCAAAGGGTGCCTGTTACCAGTTGTACTGTCATGTTTTAGCCCTGTGCCTAATTTAGACACAAGGAAATGCTTGTGTGTTCAGTTTGGTACACCCAATCAATTCTGAGTGCTAAAATAAAACTAGATTCCTAGTTTGTTAGGTCTCTCGGAAGTACTTGTTAAACTTTGTCTCCTGTGATACAGCAAAGCTACATGGGTTCCACCCTAATGACTAATGCCATCATGTGGCGTCCTTGCATAGTAGTAGTGTGTAATTATTCGACGTAGAAATATAGGAGGCACATGTAGTAGGGAAGGAACTTTTGAATAAAATCACCATTAATCTTCTGGAAGCTGTGTTTGATGAAAAAGGGCAGAAAAGCTTTATGCTGCATAGCCTCCCGAAAAAAACTTGTTCTTAATCTTTTAATTAAGTATTATGCCACCACAAGCAATTTGTTGACAGTCTCTTTGACTTCAAACAGGTGAAGGATTATTGAGTTTCATTTTGCTTGCTGTGTTTGTAACAACATACAAAAGAACTGTTTCCAGAAAGTACCTTTATATTCTTTATTAAGGAGAGAGGGGGGAAAAAAGAGTACCTGTAGTTAGAGACCTCATTCTTGCTTGTGAGAGGGAGCCTCATACATGTTTTCTGCTTACTTACCTGGAAGTAAGTGCTTAGTAATTTAATGTCTCTTGTGCAAAGAAAAGACAGTAAAAGTCTTGTTGCTTTTAACTAACACTGTTGAATATTTCTGAATTTGTAAGTGAAGGGAGAGCTATCAAATTCAAGTGTGAATGTAAAAGTAATACTGTTATGGTGTGTAATCTTGTCTATGTGAAGGTCTTCAACTGGAAAAGCCTTAATAAATGCAGCTTACAGAATCCACAATTGTATTATAATATGAAAGATAAATTAAGGAAGGCAAAGGTGAAGAAGTTGGTTTTGGCACGAATAGAGAGGTGATCTGAGCTGCTTTTGAAGTTGGAGGTGGACTCTGGAAACTCTGTTGGCAAAATGATTGTGATGGCTGTTTTTGTGACATGGTAATGTCACCCTGTTCTTACTGAGCTCCCAGACTGCATACACTGTTATTGTACAGATCTGCCTGTCTCTGGGGATGTTCTGTGTTATGATATTGGAGATGAACACTTGAAATGTAACCACGTTTAGTGCAGGGGATCTGGCTGTACTCTGGATAAATTAGTTCTACCAAGTAATGGAAAGGATTTCTCACTTTTCATTCATGCTGAGAGAGAAGCTGTGTATCCATTTTATGCCAGTCTTCATTCAAGGCTAATTTCTCCTGTAATTTGATGTTCCTGCAGGCATCTGAATGTGATACTCATGTTCTGTCGTTAGGCAGCGCTGGATTAATTTCCTGAAGTAGGCTGGATTGAATCAGACATATGGATTATGAGAGGGACAGGCTGGGGCTGATTCTCAGGTAACAGGAGAAAACCTGATAGCTCAGAGCTGGAATGGTCAGCCCTCAGTATTGCCACTTTGCATCTTTAAAACAAAAAAATCATCTTGCTACTGTGTCATGATTATTATTATGATGGGCCACTGAGAGAGATCTCTGTGCTGTCAGCAATCCTTAAATGTTTGGCAGCCTTAAATGTTTGGAGAGGAGAAGCTGTGGGATGACCCTTGGATGGTCGTGGAGCAACTTCATCCAGCAACCTACTCTGCTCTATTTAGAAAAACTTTAAAGTAAGGCTAGATTGCTGAAGCTGAGTCAGATCTGTCAAAATGTCTCAAGAAAATTAAGCTAATGTATCTCTGAAGGTTTCTTTTTGCACATAAAATGTGCCATTTCTGTTTAGTTATTTGTTGCTTCAGGTGTTCTGGGGTTTGCATTCATTACTGTATCTGCTGAAGAATTTCCTGGTGTGCAGGGAAAAAGTTTACTAAGTGAGATAGGCTATATAGTATATAGCAAAATTACAGATTTAAACTAATTGGAAGTAGTAACTTAAAGTTTGTACTACACCAGATTTCATATTCAAATCTGAAGTGCACCCTTGGGGCTTTTATAGTGAAATGAAAAAGACTTAATAGGAATAATTTGGTAGGGAATAGATACTGTTCCAAACTTGAGAGACGGCATTGAGATTCCTGGGGTGTCTGTGGATTTGACGTTTCGGAAGCACAGGTTGTGTTCTGACTTTGCTGCTGGCTGAGCTGGATGACTGTGGGCAAACTGCTTCAAAAAGCTTTGTGCCTTACTCCTTATACCTGCAAAACAGGGCAGTTTCACTGCTGGTATGTACCTTGACAGGTATTCTAGAGTCTCATATAAGGGCTACGAGGTGCTGAGGGTATAAGGGAATTCTTGCAAAACTACTTTCCCCTCAGGTGAAAGAAAATTAATGAGAAATGTGTAATTCCTGGCATTATAAATATCCTGTAGGTATCTAGATTTCATCTGAAAGCAATTTCTTTCTTTGTCTTTGGTTTATCTTCTATTTTCCATTCCACTTGAGCACTGAGAGTTCAGTGTCCATATGCCCTTAACTGCTGAGAGGCTTGTAATTGCGTGTGTGTCTCTCCTGCTGCCTTGTCAAGTCTGTGGATTTTGTGCTGTACATTTGTGATAGAAAGTTCACTCTCTTAGTGCAGACTTTTACACTGCTCCTTAAGCTCACCTGCCCAGACATTAACTATAAGTAGGGTTGCAGTGCTGGGAGGGGCAGACTTCTTGTCTTACACAGATGGAAAGTGCACCCTATCAGTTTGTTTTAAGTAAGGAAATTTAAATCTTAAAGCTCATTTTAAATGGAAATGGTAGGAATTAAGGTAGGTGGGTGAGAAGATTATTTTATGATGCTTAGGGATCTACCAAGTACCTTGTGTAAATGTGGCAGGGAAGAAGGAATGACATCTGTGGTATAGAAAGGCTTTCTGAAGCAGTACATGAAGAAGGTGAGTTAGCAGCTGGAACATCCTTGAAAGGTACATCTCAAGGACTGAGTAGTTGCTCTGCTTCGCTTCCTGTAGAGTGGGGATTGTCTGCGTATTTGTGCATCTTCACTGCGAGTAACCTCAGCTGTAGCTGTTGCACACGTATAGTAAACCTTGTTTGACAGATGTACAATCTCTTTTTGGTTTTTCCTTCTTGCTTGTGGCTTCCAGTCCTGAATTTTTCAATCTAGTTGGAGTATAGGCTGAACTATATTTCCGTTTTAGCAGCCCCTAATAGAGGGGTATTTGCTGTTTGCGAACTACAAAATTAAGAGGTTGCAAGGAAGTGGTTTCTGCTCAGGACTGAGTATGCTGCCCTCAGGTAGTGTGGGCCCATGAAGTTTTCTAATATAAATACAGCAAGCAGCTTATTTACTTATCAAGCTCTTGTTTTGTAATAGATCCACTGTAGCTGAGGGCAATCTCAGTTTCGCTTCACTGGTCAGAGGTAAATTTTTATTTTTCTACACTAGACAAGCTTGCTCAAGGCAACTTACCTTCTTATCTTCCAAATTAATTATTTCAGAAGTATATTCAGTACGGGTACCACCAGTTTGCTGAGCTGTTCAAGTGTCTGCTGCTGTTTTCAGATACAGAGCGTTTATTTTTTTGATAGCTGGTGATGATGCTTCTGTTACTATGTGTTTTTAAAGGGCAAAACATTATCTTTATACCACTTCCAGCCTCTCCTGAAGTTTACAAGCCTTTGCAAGAAATAATTTAAGACATTACTATTCACTTTAAATCTGTTTTGTGTTCTTAATGCTCTGTTATGCACCATTTCCTTGTTAATTAAAACAAGTTAGGTTTTTTTATTTAAAAACATGACTTCTGGTAGTGAAATTTAATTTGGTGTTGTCTGCCCATAGTATTTCCCATCTACCTCATGTTTTTAAATAGTCATTCAGTGCTGTTTGGACTGAGTGGAAAGACTTGAAAGCAGGATTGACTGATACTATGCCTGGAGATGAAACAAGATTGGCTTTTAGGCATTACTGCAGTGGGACCATCTTTGCTTGATACGTTCTCTGAATTTCAGTTGGAGTCCTTTGTTCTGTCAGGTAAGAGATATGTCCCTGATAAGGCCTCAGCTCAGTGAACATGTGACAGTAGCTGAATTAAGTGTTCATGGACAGTGGTAAGGGTTTGTTTTCTTCCGGATCTTTTCATTTCATCCTTCAGTGTGGAAAAACCTGGCATTTTTTCAGGTGTGTACTTGTGTCTATGGTTATTTCCTTGTCTCAGTCTTGTTAAGATGGGTTAGATGAAGACAGATGCCTGTTGGCTAAACACGTGAAATAAGGACAAAATGAGCTGACACTGAAAGTTGAGATTGTACCTGTGACATGTTGATGTGTTGGAGAAATGCTCAAATAAGCTTGAGAAGAATGTCACACCCATGGCACCTAGAATGCAATTCAGGTTTCTCGCATAAGCACTATTAAGGCAAAGGCAAACCAAGCCTCATGTGGTATGTTTTGCAAATCAGTGAGATTTAAGGTGCTATGAGCTTGTCACTTCACAGAAGAGTCTTTTGGAGACCACACTTTTCCAGGTGTTCTGTGACCAGCTCTTAGTTGCTTCACGAGTATGAAGTGATTAGGAATTTTCCTTCCATGTGCTTCAAAGTGTGCATTTGGAGAAAGATTAATTTATGGTGAATTGAGGTGTTTGCTGGAAAATGGCAATACTGAAAGATGAAACTGAAAAGAGGGAAGACTGAGATTGAACATAAGGAAGAAATGAAGATGGTGAGGAATATAACAGATTGCTCTGGGAATCTCTGGGTGACTCATCCCTGGAGGTGTTCCAGGACAGGTTGGATGGGGCTTTGAGCAACCTGATCGATATCCTTGCCTCTGACAGTGTGTGGACTAGATCTTTGATGGTCCCTTTCAGCTCAAAGCATTCCATGGTTAAATCAAGTGAGTTTGCAGGAAATTTGTATTCTTAGTGGCTCTTTTAGTTGAGAGAAATAAGATGTATTAGTGGGAAACAGGGACATCAAATGGCGGAAGTAGTTTAACATTTTTAACCACATGATGAGAGAGATCCTTTCGGGAATGGGAGAAGGCAGTTGTTGGTCTGATGGGTGTTTAGACTTGGCCTGAGTGTGCAATCAGGGTCTGAAACAGTGGCTCCTATCCTGAATATCAGTGTTTCAGCCTGCTTGCTGCAGGACAGGCAGAGTTGTTTGGAGGTGGAATAGTTAATGTAACAGGTTATTTTTTTTATCAGTACCATGCTGAATTTTGCTGGGAAGATATTAAATGTGTGGTAAAAGTGGGTAGTACATGTGACCCAAGTATAAAGGAAAAATTGATGCATCCATAGTAGTAGAACACTGTTCTCATTATTCTTGTACAGTGCAAGATGGGCATACTTTAGCTGAGATCCAATACATGGAATTGCAAGTAATGTTTGACCTACTGGCAGATTTTATTTTTCATTTAAAAACTTTGCCCAACTTGATTTCTTGGTAGATTTTTTTTTGTCTGCTTCGTTATAGTAATTCCATTAGTGTTAATATTTCACCATAAAACCATAATTACCAGCAAATGTTATAATTTCTGTTCTGAACTTTAACAGGGAAAAGATGACAACTTTACGGTTTTCTTAGGATTGGATTTTTTATGTAGTCATTTAATTATTGCAATGTATTTAAATGAATTAAATTCTGGTTAATAAATAAATATTGAAAATTAATTAATACAAATTTCTTTATGTTGTTATTGGGAGAAGGTCCTGGTGTAATCAAGAGAGTTGAACTTTTTTCTAAGTAATACCAGATCGGATACCTTTTACTTCTCTTGGTTGAAGAGTATAAGACCAAAAAGCTTGAAACTGCAGATGCTGTTATTTTTGAATTTAAAAGAGTATGTTGTGATTAATGGATTAAAAGCTGTTTTACTCGGTTGTGCTGGCAGCATTTTGAGTGTCTGTCTGGCTCTCATTCATAACTGGGTCAAGTCTGAAGTATTAATAATACTCAAGTACTTCAGAATCAGCTTGTTACTTGTTGAAGTACCACTGCAACAAATAGAGCAGCACTTTTTATGACATTCTGGGTTGAAACCATGCATTCTAAATGTGCAGACTATTCCACTGTTTTTTCATGCATCATTACCAAAAGAACGGAGTAAGTGGTCTATTTTGTTATTGAAACTAGCAATTAGCAGTCTCTCACTCACGAAGGGTTGTGTTGAAATATTAGCTTTCTTCTAAAGTGCTGTAATTAACGAGGAAACTTAATGCACGTGCCTGGCTCTGGTTATTGCTAAGATTGCTTAGAAAAAATTGACTCTTTTGTAGTAGTGTGAAATCTTATGGTAATAAAGCTGGAGTAGCTACATTTGTTGATAGTTACCAGATGCTTACAATCTGACAGTTTCAAACTCTCGAAACTGATAGGTATTTGCTATCCGAACTTGAGATACAGGAAAATAGCAGTTAAAAACAGTTGCTCTGCTCATCAGATTTGGGATTTGTTTCATTACTGCATTGAGGTTATTGCAACTCTCATTACCGGTATGAGTCTTGGGTCATAATTTTCCTTTTTCCTGGAATGTAGGAAATACATGGCATATTTATATTTTTATCTCTCAAATTTCCGTCTTGCTTCCTTTGTGCCTCAAGGAGGGGAAGTTAGTCCTGTATTTCTAGTTTACCATTCTTTTTGTTGGTGGTATTGTAGTTTGTAGATTAGTGAAGCTGACCGGGAAGTAAAAAAAAAACAAAAACACATCTTTTTTCTCTCAGATTTTTTTTTACATGGTCTTTAAATAACTTGGGTAAAAATCACTAAACTGCATTCTGAAATCCACATCTGCTCTTGGATGAACAGAACCTGCACTATGCCCAAGTTTCCAGAGTCTGCAAGTCAGTCCAGCCTTATATGTTTGTTGCAGAAGGTTTTCTTTTGTGACAGGGTTGAGTTTGCTGGAAAGAGTCCTTTTTAAAAAGGTCACCCATTTGCTGCCAAGTTATATGTGAATTTAGAATAGGTGCATCCCCCATGCTGCTACTTGGCATGTCAGTGTCTGGCCAAAGGAAACCTTGCCTTGGTCTGCTTTGACCACAGGACTGCCTGTAAGTACTGCTCTGTCTTCTTGTGCTGTTGCCTGTGAAACTTGTATTTCTGGAAATTTTTTGTGGTGCATGAACTTCAACTGTGTTGGAAACCTGTGTGGCTAATAAGTCACAAAGTGACTAAAAAATTAGTATATTAGTGTGCTTCACTTCCACAGTCATTGTAGGATTGTCCCTGATTTCTGGGTGAAGTGTGTGGCAAATTACCGTATATTTCAAACATGTAGTCAGGATCTTAAAAAAGGAATGGAGCTGTCTGTTATCACCTATGAACCTTAAATCCTTAACCAGCCAAACAGTATGTGCTTGTAACAAGTCCAGTGTGTTTCATTAATGAAGTGGGACATGACATGAGGATAACTGGAACTACAGGGTGTCTGATGTGGATCCATACAGAATGACAGAGATGCCATGCCTCTCTGGGAGTGTGTGGAAGCCTCCAACAGAGAGGTCCTGGAGCAAAAGGCTGATTGCCTTCTATGCCACATTTAGCAGTGGCACAGTTTGAATAATCAACGTCTCCTGATGTTTATCACTGGTAGGAGGATGCAACTGAACATCTGCATTAAGAACTCCATAAATGATGTTGTGACCTTCACTAGTGTTTTCTTGTAATCCAGTAGTATGATCTGCACACAGTCCTGTTCTTCAGGGGCTTTTCTCCCTTACCTTCTTCCTCATGTATTTGAAATATATCTGGCTTTAGAAAGTGTCATTTTACATGTTCCTGTCTCTCTGCCCCTCAGTCATTGCACTAGAAATAACTATTAATGACAAACTGCATTAGGCTGTTCTTCAGATCTAGGTCTCATCACAGCTGCTTGGACTGTTGATGTGTAGGATATGTATGCAGTAGGGATACTTCACACCTCCCTCAAGCCCCCTCTTGGCCATGTAAGCCCTATTCTGAAAGGTTAAATGTAGGATGATGACCACTTTTATGTGTATCCCATAAATGAAGATATCATTAGATTTGTTTTAACTGGTGTCCCTTGAAAATTGGATCACAACTTTATAAGAGTGTTGGCTTCAAGGAGGGTTTGATTTGTCTTTGTCAACCTTAAAAATGACCAAGAAATTTAATTTACTTTATCTCCTGGATTGTGGTAGGACTTAAGAAGAATTACTATAGATGAAGTTAGAACTTAATTTTCTGTTAGGACTGGTGATAGAGATTTTTTTTTTCTTTCCTTTGTGAGTTTTTGGTTTTGGGGTCTTGGGGTTTTTTTTGTTTGGTTTTTTATTGTTGTTTTGCTTGATTTGTGGTGGTTTTTGGGGGAGGGGAGGGTGTGTTTTGTAGGCACGTAGTTGCAGTAAATCACATGTAGTTTTACAACTTTATCCAGAGAGCTGTTACCAGCGGCTCAACATCACTGTATTTTATTGTGAGGGGAGTACCTCCATGTGCTCTTGTTTGCAGAACTCTTAGAGGTACAAAGCAGAAGCAATCGCTGTAGGTTTAGGGGTGATGTCATCTATTTGGACACTACAGTAAAAAAATGGAATCTGTTTTGTACTGTAGTTGTCCTGGGGTGACTGTATGATGCCTGTATCCCCAAATTGTGTGTTCTGTTTATGTTACATATTAAGTTCTGCACCTTTAAGACTGGTTCTG
The DNA here is from genome assembly GCA_013399455.1 of Anthoscopus minutus. Lineage (NCBI taxonomy): Eukaryota > Metazoa > Chordata > Aves > Passeriformes > Paridae > Anthoscopus > Anthoscopus minutus. The sequence continues at coordinate 38,455 of VWYI01044753.1, read as the reverse complement.
AGAGGGAAGAGGAGAAAGAAGAAGCGCGCAGTTTGTTTTCAGAAACAGCCTTCACTCCCCCACAGCTCTCTCCGGACTGTGTTGTCTGCAGCACGGACAGACAGCAGGACAGAGCTCTCCTTTGCTTTTAGTTAGTTTTTAGCTAGCTGAGGCAGAGAAGTTCCCTGGACTGTGGTTTTTTTCCCTTTTTCCTTGGATCTGTTCAAACCTGCTCTGGACTGGAAACCCAGAACACCCCAGGAGCTCACGCCTGTGGCCCACCGGGGCCTGGGCCTCGGCACTCTCCGGTGCCTGAGAGATTGATAAGAGACTGAGCGAGTGGAGCTGCACCTCACAGCAAGGACTTTCCTGGATTTGCCATCTCTTTGAACAGTGACAGGTTTCATTGTTTAATATTATTCCATTTTTATGCGTGTGGATATTTTGCTTGTTAAATAAACAGCTTTTTCCACTTTCCTTCAAGGAAATTTCTTTTCCCGAACCAGTTGGGGGAGGGGCAGCTTGAATCTGTTCTTTTTTTCCTGGAGAGACCCCATTTGGAGGTTTCCTCTCAAATTTGTCCTAAACCAGGACAGTAGTGAACTTACTAGCTTTTTACTGAGAGAGGTTGTAAGATCTGAACTGTGTAGCAGTGGTTGAGCACTTATATGGATGGGAAGCATTAATATGAGAAATGTAACTTTTGTTTTGGCTTAGCAACAGACACTGTTGGGTTCTATTTTTGCTGTTTGAAGCCATATATATATATATATATAATCCTGATGTTGGTCATAGCCCTTCACTTGCAGTGGAGCAAGTAGGTACAGTGAAAACTGAAAATGCTGTCTAAATTTTGAGCACCTGTGACCATTAGAAATTAATCCCGTGAATCAAAGTGATTTTTACTTTTTTCTTTACTGCAAAATCAGTAGTGCATTAATGTAATATAGGCAGGAAAAAATGTTTTTCGGCCTTTTGATTTTGTGGTTTTCAGACTGAATGTCTGAAAATCCATAGTAGTGTGTAGACTATACAATGTGTATTAGCGGGTAAGTGGAAATTGCAAGATCAGGTCTCTTTCTCTGAAAATCATAGATGTGCTGATTTGATTATGGTTGACAACTTGAGGCATTTTGGTTTCTTTTCACCCATAAGTTATTCATTTTTCATTTATCTGAATTTTAGGTGGAATTTACTTCAGAGAATTCACGTGGTCTGGAATCTAGACATGTTTGCACCTCAAACTCAGGAATATAAGCAGCAAGAGACCAATTTTTCTTGCCAGATAGTAAAATGTGTTTGAGTTACAATGAATAAAGCAATTACAGGTATCAGTAGTATAGAATACTTTCAACTTGTCTAATCAGAACTCCTTCAGAAGAAAAGGAATGAAGATACAAACTCAAGGGAAAGTGGAAGAAACATTGAAATAATAGCAAAAAAATACTCTAACTTCCCAGAAGCTCTTCATGAGTCACTCTTTGTAATTATTTTTTTGTTTTCTACTGTTGATGAGACTCTCCTTTTGGCATTGCCTTCTTGCATCAAGTCGTGCTTCTCTGTGTTCTCCTTGTCTGGCAGCACAACTAAATGTCACTCAGGCTTAAGTGATGACATGTCCAGTGAATTGCCTTGGTCACCTCTGTCTCTTCATTCCAGCTCGTCACCTCACTGTATCAGTTGTTGCTGTCATCAGTTTTGCCTTGCCACTTCTGTTTCTGCATCTTTGTGGTGTCATTTGTTGGGTTGTTTCCCTGTTCCCTCTTCTATTCTGTCGAGATTGCTCAGAGGTCCTCTGCCCTCATCCTGGGCTCTTGCTGTGCTGTGTTTCTCTGACTGGCAACTTTTAATGCTGACCTGCCTGCCTCTGTGTTACTAAGTAAAAAATAATACAGATGGGTAGAGTTCACATCAGGTTGCTTCAGTTCCTTAAAACTTTTTGGTACTTGCAGTCCTGATCTTCTCCAGGGTGAGTTGGCCAGAACCAAGAATGAGGGAGTCAGGCTAGGGAGGTCTACATTTGTAGAAGAGAGCTTGTAGGTGGCTCTAAGTGTGCAACTGACTGGTTCTTCTAGAGCAAGAAAGGTGTTTAAAGTTTTTTTTTGTCCTCTGTTAATTTACAATGTGCAGTAAAATATCAGGCCAAAATCCGTGCTGCCATGTGCTGTTACCAACAATGCCCTTCAGCATCTTATTCTGGAGTGTGGAGATCAAAGGGAACAGTGGTAGGACTGGACTTCTCCATTGTCGAATTGGGAATAAAGCTTTGGGATTAGTCCAAATATAAAATTAAATTTCAAAATGACTGGTAACAAAAATAAGCAAACCTTTACTGCAGTGTGTAATTACTATTCAGATAATGCCCAGAATCATAGTAACAACATAAATAACCACCTAACTGGATGTAAATTCTGGTTTACCAGCCAGGACGACAGAGCAGCAGCAACCTGCTTGTAACCATGGTCCCTGACTAGCCTGTCAAATCTGATTAGTCATCAGACACTATTTTAATTAAACCTTCTTTGGGAAGGGGGTGATGAAATGTGGCTGGCAGCCTATTCTTTTGTTACTGTGTGTGGTGCTTAATAGTTTTGTTTGCTGACAAGTGCCTCCTGAAGTAATGGTGACTTAACAGGGGCGCACTTACAGTGTATCATCAATACCTGTGAGATAAATTCAAATACTATGTGAATCTAAAGTGACTGGCTTTGGAAACAATGCATTTCATGACTAGCTTGTTGCTGCTGTGCCTTAGCTAGTTCTGTGGTTAATTAAAATGTTGCATGTGGCAGAGGAATTATTTTCCCACTGCATTTTGAAGTTAATGCAGATACCAGGTCAGCATTAGGATTTTACAACAGGATTGGCAGCAAAAGCAAGATACATACATCTTAAGTGGAATGGTGCTGAGACTTTATGCAGCTCCAGAGTTACAGGCTACTGCAAAATTCCTTGCAAGCTGGATGTGCCGTTTTGGCTTGTTGGGATTTATATACATTGCCACTCATATCCTTGGAGCCATAGCTGGTGCTGCCTTGAGCAAATTCCCTTATAAACTTAAGTTGGCAAAGTGAGGAGGGTACTTTCTCTTAATCAAAGTTTTTGAAATCCTCTAAAAAGGAGCTGCTTTTCAGTCTGAGGCAGTAATGAGAAAAAGAAACTTTGAGAAATGAAAGTAAGTGTGTAGAGGCTTTGTCCCAAGTTTAGTGGAGAGTGGGCAGTGCTTGCATGCAGTGCCATGTGGTCTCCAGTGACAAACAGGACTGGTGAGGATGTGAAGGCTGTATGAATTTACATGTCACCTGGCCTTTTCACTAAAAACAAATCCAGCTGATGATGTGATTACTACTCTCACAGAGAGGAACTACCAACACAGCAGCTTGCCTGTCAGTGAAGCCTGGGTCTGAAAGTGCAGTTATTTCATGTGCTGTTGCCTGCAGTCTGGGCACTGGGATTGGTAAGGCTTGTTCAGCTCCAGTGGTTGACATGCAGCTCTACTGAGTAGTCTGGTGGGTTTGCCCTTGACATCCTTCCTTGGATGGCAGGCTTGGCACTGTTTCACCTCCTTTTCTTTCCGTCTTTGAAGCCTTAATGTTTTGTTTGTTTCTGGGAACCAGGTGCCAGCACCAGTCTCTGGTTTAGTGAATTAGTTTCAGACATAATAGCACTGCTGAGAGGGGTTGGTGAGTTCTGAAAAGAACCTGACAGACACTGAGCAGGATGGCACACACTTTTTGTGTGCAGCATGCACCTGGACTTGCCCAGCATGACTCACTTCCCCATGGCCCAGCATCTGCCCTCTGTGTTTCAAAAAGTCTGGTTGCACATGGGTGATCTTCATATACCTTTAGCTTCAGCTTTGTGTAGAGTTCCCATTAGCCAGGACGGGTTCACATGTTGATTTCAACATGGTGTTGAAAGGGATATTTGCACTGCAAAAGGGACTTTCCTAGAATACTTGAAACTGGCTCTTCTTGTCCCCAGTCCTGTCAACAGCAGCAAGGAGGAAATGGCTAAACTGTGTAATCCTCGCCTTCCTTTAATATGTACGTAATGTTTGCTGTTGGAATCTGGAATGGGAACAGTAAGCCCAAGAGTCCTCGACTGGGGAATCATGGGCATGAATGTTAGATCTGCCCCATGTTGTTCTCTGCTTCTGTGGGGATGTACCAGAGGCCTCCATGTTTTTGAAGAATAGCTGTTGGGCATTTTAGTCTGTGAACTGTAGAATTGCAGAGACAAAGGCCGACTCCGACTCTTTGTCATGCATAATGTTACAAGGAGCACTTACAAATAAATTCAGGTACTCTAGGAATTACACTGTGGTGTCTTGAGCTATACCTTCTGATGCAGCAAAAAACCCACGTTATTGAGTATACCATAAGCATCCTGGAGCAGAGTTTTAGCTGACAGCTAATTCTATCTTGAACAACTCTTTTCGTGAGACAGGCCTACTCTGTTAAAAACTTGCTAGGCACTTCTGTGTTTAACATCTTGGCCATGTAGGAGTCATATCCAAATTTTAAAAGTTGTTGCTAAATGTGAGCAGTGGATGGGGGCTGTTCTCATAGGCTTCTTGTGTATATCCAACATATCTTCCTCATGGTGCCATTTATTTTATACTTGTTTTAGGCATTGCCCAGTGTGTCTAGATGAGTGCTGTGCTTGCTAACTGGCTACATACCCAGTACAATAGTATCCCTTTTTTAGAGCAGCAGGGATTAAACTGAAGAGGATCAGTGTGGTATTTCCAGTAGGAAGAGCTATTCTTAATGCCACAGGAGGCAGGGTGTGCTTCATGAGGCTGGGACAGAGTGGCCTCTGGGTGCAGTGATCTGTAACTCTGTCTTCCTGATCACCCTGGTTGTGTCTTGACTGCTGTTTTGGTTTTTCGGTTGGGGATTTTTTTCTTTATTTTGTTATTTCAGTTGACAGACCCTGAGCTAAATTATTTGTCTGCTCAATTTGTTTCAAGGCTAAAAAATATGGGAACAGGCACATCAGGAGTCTGCAATGTGTTCCATTACATAGAGATAAGACTCTGGAACTGCATAGGCTCACTCTGTGCTCCATATACAAAGTTATTCAAGCTATGTTAACATGTTTTTCAGGTTCTAAATGGCTTCTAAGAAGTTGGGATCCGACTCTCATGGTAAGTGAAATTTGGCGTCCTTGCCTTTCAACAGGGTGAATCCTACAATTGTTGCAGGCTAATGTCATACCCTAGACAGTCCATTGAGACTAATCTGTTTAGCCTCTAAGTAGTTTTTTGTTAGGAATTAAGTGCCTTGGCTTCCTTCTTGCATTGCTGCTTGCTGATGCTGTGTTTGCCTGCTTTCTGATTAAACTGAAAATCAGTCTCTGGCTGTTCCCTATTCCTTCATGGCAGAATAACACATTCCCCTTCCCCAACAAATTGCCCTTCAAAATCAAACCTGAACTGCTCTGGCCTTTGCTGAAATGGACCCTAGATCTGTAGCATCTTCCTATAGAAGTAATATGAGAAGTTGAATTGAAAGTGAAGCTTTTTATACAACTTTGAATTGAGCTTCATTTTTGCTCAGCTGTGAATTTCTCTCTTAAATTGGACTAACCTGGTTCAGGAGGCAGGTGAAGAGACTCTATGTTGCTTCCTTCTACATATGAGATGCATAAGGTCATGCAGGTGATTGGTATAATAAGTTACTTGACTCTAATGTCCTTATTTTTTAGAAAATTGGTTGTAATTTGAATGTAATTATATTGCTGTGGAACATAAAAGTTCAGTTTGTTATATGTAATGTGGCTTCCTCAAATCAGTAATAGGACTTTTCGGGTTATTAAAACTAATGCTTTTAAATATTCAGCCTTGATCTTTATGGCTAATCTTTCAAATAAAAGGGTCCTGGGGAATTCAGTTTTTCCTTGAGCTTTTTATTCAGTCTTGCAGGTATAAAGTTGAAATACAAAATAAGAAAGTCTTGTTTAAATACTGGGTTAAAGATAATAAAAATAGCCTATCAAAACTTAGTTTTTAGATGGTCTCCTCCTTTGCTGTGGCCCAGTGACCCTGCTGCAAGACAACCAAATTTTTATTTTGTAGTTGCCAGCCAGCCAGCAGTTGCTCCTGAGTCTGTAAACAGACTCTGTGAACACTCTGATCTGCTTGTCTTTTATATCTGTTTTTGTTTTTCTTCTCACCTAACCAGACTAGCAAAGGCTGCTCAGGGCTAGAATTCAACATGTCTTAAATCTTTCCCAGAACAGTATGATGTGGTGGAACATGGTACTGGCTTCAAAATAACAAGGTCCAAACAAACAGTGCTGTGAGCTGCCTGGATAACTTGTCTGCTCCTTTGTGTATCCTCTGTTCCTAATCACACTGTTACGGTACTGTTTCCGAGAAGTAATGGAGTAAAGGACAACTTTCTTGTCTTAAGAGATTAGCAGGGCAGTTGTTTCAGTCTCGTCCAGGGCTGTTATCTCACTGAGTTTTGGTTTACTGTAGAGCATCCATCCCCATGACTGCCTTCAGCTCCGTGTTTCTGGCAGGATGATGAAATCAGTCATTATAGTTGATGTATCTGTTGTGAATATTGCTGAAGTGCTTAGAGGTCAGAGGGCTGTCATTGAGTCACAGAATGGTTTAGGCTGGTAGGGACATCTGCAGATCATCAGATCCAAACCCCTGGCAGGGTCATCTAGAGCAGGTTGCTCAGGACCATGTTCTAATGGGGATGAAGATGGAAACACAAGGTATAAGTGGAAGGAAAGTAATCCCTTTTCCTTTGTGGGTTATGCCAAGTGTGATGCTTCAATATTTCAGTTGTATTTTTGCTGTTGCTATACAGTTTCAATGCTTTTAAACTCTGATTTCCAGCAATTACATAAGTTGTGTGACCACAGCAACTAAGTTCCACATGGTTTCAAAACTTTTCCACATTTGTAACTGGTAACTGATTTTGGTTTTGTTTTGTTTTTTGTTTGTTTTGGTTTTTGGTTTTTTCTGAAGTATCCTTTTTGGTGCCAAACTGAGGAACACTTCTGTGAGTGATACTGAAGTGGAGAGAAATCCTACTCTTGTAGTAGTTTGTTGTGCCAGGAATGTAGTACAGAGCACGGTACCAGAGACTGAGCTGACAAATACATTTTGCCAGGCCTATTCTCAGAAATCAGTATGCTTTTTACTGACACAAGAATAAAGTGGCTAACAGACTTATTAAATAACAGTTTGGTCAAAAGTAATTTCACTTGAACATGTGACTGTTGTAACAATGTCTTTCATAATACCTTTTTTATGTAATTTTTCTTACTGCTCTAGAATGTGGCATTTAAAACAATTGGCACCCTTTACTCTTCACTGAGTTTACTGTGAACTGCTCAAAAAGAAAAGGATTATTGGCTCTCTGGATAAGATTTTAGATTCACCAAGCTAGTAGTGTTCTGATTTGGCTGGAACAAACTGAATTCTGTGTGCATAGGTGTTTTGCCTCAGACTTTTTGCCATCAAATGTCCTAAACCATTTGAGGTGTTTTTAATATGTACTTATGGGTTTTTTCTCATAGTTATATTCAGGGTGAAGTTAAAAGCAGAGGTTACTAAAAATCAGTATACTGGGAAGAAAGTAGGAAGTTTTTATTCCTTAGTCAAGCTTCTGAGGTTAAGCTGGCAGCTGTCAATATAGCTAGCCTAGGTATGCTTAGTATTTTTTTATTTGCTGTGCAAAATAAGTTTGTTGGTATGTAAACAGCAAAGTTTGTGCTTTTACCCTATATGGCTGGTATCTGCTTCAGGTGTAGTTGTGCAAGGGGAAGTGCCCACTACATGTTGTCTAATAAGACAAGGATTTGCATGCTGAGCAATTTGGGCTTGGAGATCCATGTGGAAAGGTAATCTTGCTGCACTTGGATCATCTGGCTTAGGGCAGGACTTGTGCCAGTGGGACTAAGCAGGCTGTGGTAGCAGCAGTTTGCAGATCTGTTTGTCTCTGACTGGGCCATGATTCACCACTCTGGCTGAAGAGGCTAATACAGTTGATATTTCTGTATAAGCAAATGCTTTGTCTTACCAGGCTCCTGAATGGTCAGCTTAAGTGCTCCTTTGGGTGCTGTGTTGCAAAGGGTGGTGGTGTTGGCCAAGTGAGGTGCTGTCTGGATGCTGTGCTGTGCAGTGCTTGGATATGTGATTCCCAGTTAGGATCACTGAAAATACTGTTGTATTCTACCTGGGGCATTATTTTTTTTCATCCTGGAGGTGCAGGTGGGATGTAGGTTGTTCATTCTGTTTCCAAGTGTACTAACAAGACTCTGTGATCACCCAGTGTGTGCATAGTATGAGAGCTCAAGTAATGACAGTATATAAGCCTTTAACTGGAAATTGACAGGATGTTCCTGTTTATGAAAGCTGCTCAGCCTCTGGGAGTCTGTGGCTGCCTTGTAGATGAATCAACAGTGAGGGAACACAAACAGTACTTAAACTGCCATCTGAGTATGAAAATGGGTCAGATAAAACCAGCAAGTCACAGTTCACTGAGCTAGGCTTGGTCACTGAATGCCATCTTAGATGTTGCCACTAATGTCTTTCTGTATATGTGTCACTCAGGGAGAAGCTACAGTGATAAGTGAGGCCTAGAGTCGCTCCTCAGATTGTTACACATGCCAGAAACCTTGCCTGTGATTCCAAAAGCTTAGACCAGTGATCCAAGAGACCACTTTCAGTTAATGGAAAAGCTGTTTAGTTTGTACTTTGGGTTTTCTCATACTTCTTCAGTCTCTCAAGGAAAACATAAATAGTTTGACTGCTTGGAGGTGTTTGAGCTCTAAGTGTTTTTTCCTTGTGAATTTGCAGGAAAAGTGTCATCCTAGGAAAAAAAAAGACAGACGTAGGGCCTGGTAAAGTTAGATTGCCTTGTTTCAATAATTAGAGTTGCTGTGCTAAATACCCTTGGTATTTCACTGTGTTTTGTTTAAAGTGGAATGGCTTTGGTTCATCACTTTGCCTTTTTGCCAACTTCTGTCCATATGCTGCTTACTACTGGTATGTCAAAACCTGGATTGTAGTTTGTCTTCATTGTTTTAAAGCTGGGTAATTTTAAAATCTGTTTTGAATATGACAAAAAATGATGGATCTTTTTATAGAGGTAGAATACACTGTTCAGGAGAGCTTCGTCATCCAGTTGTTTGGAAATAGTGTTGTCACAAAGGAAACTAAGATACTGGTTGCATTGATGTCAAAATCTGGTCGATTGTGGTTATGAGGGAGTTTGCCCTTTTTTTTTCCCTCTTAACAGTTATTGTCTAGAATTGAGGAATTAAACAACATCTGAGCAAACTCCCTAAACTAAACTGAGACACTGAAGTCCAAACAGCTTCAGACTCTTATTTGTGTTATCTGGTGTACATGGTGCAGTGGAGATAAAAAAGCTCCCAAATACAGCAATATGAGCCTGAATTTAAAGCGTGAAATTCATGAGTTGTGGGGTTTTTTTCCTTAATCCAATTTCTGCTTCTGATTTCAGGGCCTTTCAGTTACCTTGATGATGTCCCATTTAAGATAGGAGACAAATTCAAAATCCCAGCAAAGGTTGGATTACCCATTGGTTTCAGCCTGCCTGATTCTTCTCAGCTTGTCAGAGAAGCCCAGGTAAGTGATACTTAGCCTTCCTGCTCTCTCTCCCCTTACCTCTGGCCCCCCAGCCTGTGGTGCTGTACATTCCAGGTTGTCCCAGTTTACACACAGACCATCTTGTATTTCTAGTGGATCTGTTGGGCTATGTAGAAGAGTAAAATATGATGGGTCATGCACAAAGCTTCTAATTTTTATTGCTTTAAAAAGTGATTATGTTTTTATTTTTAAGCTTGTGTTTCAGTCAGTCTGCTTCAAGAAGCACAGTGGTTTTGTGTAGTTTCGTCTAACTGTTACCTTCACAAAATTTGAATATAATTTTAAGAGGAAAAATCCTAAGAACTGATACACCCATACCAGGACAATGGCATAATTTTCAGTTCTTATTTTCTGTGTAGTTCTTACATGTTCTTCTCTGTAGTTCTGAGTGAGAATTCTTTCCAAGCTGTGGGGCAAACAGATTACAGCTTGGATGGTACATGGATGGCTTCCCTGTCTTGAGGAGCATGTTTCTGGTAAAAGAAACAGTCAGTGGCATAAAATCAATTGCTTTAGCATGACTGTTGGAAATCTAATCTCCAAATGCAGGTTGTGATACAGGAAATCTAACTGTATTGTGTTTTCTCATTTGAATCCACAATTTTCTTTGGCAAGTCACAACTGATGATTGTTTTTACCTTGTGGCAGATTGCTGTAGGTGGTTCTGGTTTTTTCTCGTTTTCATTTTCTCCCTGCCCTATATATTTCCCTGTTATCGTACTTCATGGCTTTTCCCTCACAACCATTAAACAATTACCTGACTTTCCTAGTACCCATATTTCCACTCAGGTAAGCTGGCATGGGAGAACCAAAGGCTATGCTGATGTCCTGTTGCTGGCTTCATTGTAGTGTGTCTCCATTTTACTGCTAAGCTGGGGCTCAGCCAGCGTAGTGTGCCTGTTCAGACTGCGACACCCTGCACAGTGTGGACAGTGCATCTCACTGTGGAATTTGACTCTTTTTACAGATGTAGTGAGTGCTGTTAAAAAAACAGAAGTGCAGGAAATCTAGCTTCCCACCCATTTTTTTTAGTATTAAAAAATGTGTGGGTATTTAAAGATAGTTAGGCTCCTCAGAATTTTGCCCTTTACAATTAAGCCACTCTGTGGTCAGTATGCTGGTAGTGAGTAGATGCCTCCCTGTGTTGATCTGGCCTTAAAGGACCTGATGTTAAATGGAAAAGCTTTTGAGATCCTGTCACATCAGTAACTACAGCAAAATCTGCTCCTGCCTGTAGGTGTTGTCATTGTTGTAGCCATTGTATCCCCCTTAGCCAGTGAGGCACTGCACTGGAGTGGGAATGAAAATACTGCCTAAACAAATGGATGTAACACTTTCATATCAAATCCCTTAGGAATCTTCTAGGGGAAGCTGAGTCATACTGTATTGGCCTTTGGATGCAAAAAAATACTGAATGACTTGTAGAACTTGTGGACTGAGGATAATGCAGTGGTGCCAGATCAGGGTGTGATTGTTCATCTAATAACTCTAAATTAGACATCCCCTTGCTGCCTCCCTTGTCCTGGGGGAATAAGATGGGAAGGTTGCGAAACTGATCTTGGGATGATGAGTAGTTCTAAAGCAAAGCTAAACATAGGAAGGAGGCAAAATACAGTATTCTAATCCTGGTTGCAGCCAGATTTTGCTGTTAGTGGCAAAATTAAGTACTTCTGGTGTCTGCCAGCTTTGCCAATCTGCAGGTTGTGAAAAAATGTTGCTGTTTCACTGGTAATTCATGTAGCTCTTATTCTCTTTGTGTTAATTTTCTGTTGCTGTTAAAATAGCAGCTATGATCCTTATAACTTATCTTTTTTTTTTTTCTTCCCTCCTTTCCCCTCTGCCCCCATCCAGTATGACTTCTCACTGGAAAAGAAAACAATTGAGTGGGCTGAAGACATCAAAAAAATTCAGGCTGCCCAGAGAGAAGCTGAACGCAAGGCAGAAGAAGCTCTAGCAAACTCAAAAGCAGCCCCAGAGGACAATACCAAGATGGGGTTCTCAGAGGCACCTTGCCCTGAAGCCATGCCTCCTCCTATTAATCCCATCCTTGCTAGCCTGCAACACAATAATATTCTGACTCCTACCCCAGCCAACACCAGCTCTGTGAAGCAAAAGGTCCTCAGTCCACCTCGTCCAAAGGCAGATTTCAACCCAGCTGATTTTGAATGTGAAGAAGACCCATTTGACAAACTGGAATTAAAAACTATTGATGATAAGGAGGAACTAAAAAATATCCTTGAAATTCACGTTGGTACTACTGGGCCAATTGTTGCCCAGCTGTTAGATAATACTTTGCCTAAAGGAGGGTCTGAGTCTGTGTTGCAAGATGAGGAAGTTCTGGCGTCCATAGAAAGGGCCACATTGGACTTCAAACCCCTTCACAAACCCAATGGCTTTATCACTTTACCACAGTTGGGAAACTGTGAAAAGATGTCCTTGTCTTCCAAAGTGTCCCTTTCTCCCATCACTTCAGTGAGCAATATCAAGTCTCTGTCATTCCCTAAGCTTGACTCCGATGAGGGTGATCAGAAATCATCAAAGCTTACAAGCACTTTCCACAGCACTACCTGTCTCCGCAATGGCACTTTGCTCAGCTCTTTGCAGACCTGTGCTCAGAGTAAAACCAGTGAACTGAATGGACACCATATGCTTGGTCTTTCCTCCCTAAATGAGGACAGTGGCAGGGAGACATTATCCTCTTCATCCAGGCTGTCTTCCCGCGTTCTTTCCAGTGTTTGTACAGAAGAAGAATCATCTCAAAGCACATCGACTACGGTAAACATGAAGTGGAGTGGAGCTGGGTTGCTGGTGAGAGGTGGAGGTGCAGAGGCAGCTCTTGCCTCTAGATTGCCCTGTGGCTTTGGTTGTAATTTCATTTACTATGAGTGAATTGCAGATCCTCTTAATTTACGTGGCAAATTGATCAATCCATCAGATCTCTGTGGTGGTAGTTCTGATCCTCAGATTATTTTCCGGCATTTTCCTCCAAATCTGACATTATTAGACCAGTTCCAGTGATTCTTCTTTCAGCTTTCCAGCTCTCGTTGCTAGTTGCACACCTTTGAGCTAAGCATATAAGGCATCTTCTATGTGCATTTTGTCCTACCCAAATGAGATAGATAATTCTGAAGTGCTGTTAGCCTTTGAATCAAATATCTTCCTGTTTTCTTCTTTGGTTTGCTTGTTTATTTCCCGAAAATAATAAGAAATACAGGCTTCTCAAGGAATAGAAGCAATAATAAGTTAAAACACACAGATGTGCTTTGTCATTCAGGGAAGAAAAAAGTGCTTGTGGTTGACCTGCAGTGAAGTAAGACTATTTTTATTTTTTAGTTTCAATTTTCTTCCTGAGATCCTTTAAAAACCTAATCTTTAATAGGGAAAAAAAATTACAGTGATGTGAAATCTCGTATTCACCCTTTCTTGTGAAGGAGGGTGGAGTCATTGCTTGGTGGAGACCAAATCCAGCCTTGAAGGTCGTCTTCTATGTTTAACGTTAGTTGGTCACCATACCACTCTGAGATTGGAGATTCACTCTTCATTTCCCCAGTCTTGTTGCAGTTTCTAAAATTACTTTGACAATAGTAATGGCATCAGATCTTGTTTTTGTTACTTTGTAAATAAGAAAAGATATTAGAGTAAGCCTGTGGGGTTTTTTTACAAAGAACTGCAGATCTGGACACCAGTACTCATGAAGCCTAGTGAAAGCTATGTAGGCAAATCCTCTAGCTTGTTCTAAAATAATCTGGTTTTTTTTTTCTCTGTCCAATATAAGCAGTGTTTCAGTGATTCTGTGGTTTTAGTGGCATACTCTAGGTTTGTGTGTTGACACCATGTGTTCTGAAACAAGTGATGCTGCTTCTCCCATTTTGTTCTTCCAGCCCTTTTCAGGGTAAATGCAGTCATAATTGTGAAGTACAGTATTCTGGGAAATAGTGTGTCTGACAGAGCACAGCAGAACAGCTGTTGGACTGGAACAAATTCAATGCTGTTAACTTTGGCAAGAGCAGCAATGTGCCGAGCACCTGCTCACTGCTGCAGGTCACAGGTGTGAGAGGGGCCTCTATGACCTCAGTTACAGAATACATTTCTCTGGGGACAAAAGATTAGTTACAACTAATCTTAATTTGGGCATTATGATGCCTAAATTTGCACGCAAACTATTCAAATCTCTCTGCTGAATTAAATTTTTTTTAAAGACCAAGAGAGAAAGTGTATGCTTGACAATACTGTGAGGGAGGATGCAAAGTGGGGAAAAAAAAGTAGACTTATTAGAAGTAGTAATAAAGTTAATTCATTAATTTGAAACTATTTACAGTTTGGAAGTGGTGAACCAAGAAATAATTATGCTGACAGAACTTAGTTCTTTGTGTTTAAATTCCAAGACTTCAGATTATACTTGTTCTATGTTTCTGCAGTATAGTTCCACTGGAAGATGATGGCTGACATGCAAGAAATTTAAGTAAATGCAACAAAAGAATTTAAGTAAATGTAACAAAAATCCTCAGAGTAGAAGGAAATCAGTCATCTCTGTGGCTGGGAGCGAAAGGCTTATACTGTATTCCATAGTGATTTTATTTATTTTTTTCTCACAAGATTACAAGTTTTAACTTTGAATTTGAAGTTCCCATGGGAGTTTTTGCTTTACCACTGAATTAGGTCTAGGAATCTTTGGATGGAAATAAGTTTGTGGTTTCTCTGAGGCTTCATAGTTTCTGTGGTGGTCCCCACTCCTCATTTTTATTTTTCTTTTGATCTCAGTATGTTGATTTTTGCAGATTTAGCAGAGGTAGAAATGATTAATGAAGACAACAGGTTGAAATTAAACTCAAGTAGATTGAGTAGGAGGAGTTGGCTTTCCCGGACTGCTGAATCTCTGGTGTCAGAAAGAGTTTTGGTTTTTCTATCTGCAGTGTCAATAACAAAGCATCATCAATGACAATGCATCATCCTTCAGTTTGATTACCCACTAGGGCTTATGATTTCAGGGCTATTTTCCCTGAAAAAATACCCTATATTCCAGTGCTTTTTGCCATTGAAAAAGTGTCTGGAGAGAGGATGTGTGTGAAGAAAGAAGAGGTTTTTGGGTACCCTACTGCATCAGAATGAATATGATGTCTCAGGGTTGGTTTTCTAGAAGATAAATTCTTACCCTGGAAGATGTTTAGGAATGCAGAACAAAACCTCCTTGGGGTGGTTTGGGATCTTTTTGCAAATAAATGGAATTTGTCAAAATCCTAATAGATCCTTTTAGAATTGGTTTTCTATGGATGGTTTTCTGTTGTTCAGCTTGGGCACTAAGAAAGCCTTTCTGAAGGATGTGGACAAGTTTTCAAGCAATCTGTGCTGACATAAGAAGTATTAAGAAATGCTGAAAATTGCAGTTCTTGGTCCATAGTAATTTCTTGCTGTGTGTTTTAAATCTTTTTAAATTCAAGAGTTCTAAATGTATTGAACTGAAACATGCAGCTTTGGTGGGGCCAAGGCCTGACTTTGCACTGCTGTTAATTTGGGCAAGGGTGCATGAAGTGGTGGCATGGTTCTGTACAAACAGAGCAGGTGCACAGCAGGAGCATGACCCAGCCTTGCTGGGAGTGGGACAAGTGCTGGGTAGAAAACTCAGATGCTCTTTTGAGCCAGTGTGGCACATGCTCTTTTGAGCCATTGTTCATATGTGGTGTACAGAGCACTTTGGGAATAGAAAAGAGGCGTATTTTTCTCTTACCCCCTTCACACAGTCAAAAAGTCCAGAGAAGTCTTCAGGCAATGACTTCAATATTATCACTGTTATTCAAGCAGTGTAGACTTGGTCAGGAGATGAAGTGGGGTCTGAACATGCAGATGTTACAGTGATAGAATTAACAATCTTGTAATTATTGTAGGGATACACACATCCTTCTTGGAGTATAATCCATTGGTATAGTGCTGAGAAGAGGAATGATCCTTATGATGATGGTGATTCTATAGCTGCAGGCAATGAGTAATGTTACCATCTCATATATGTGGAATCCTGATCCTAAAGTCTCCCATCCTGTGGTACAATCTTCTATAAAACCCTCCTATCCTAGCTCTGGCAAATTCTGCTGACTGGTGCATGATGTTTATACGTGTTCTATTTGTGTTGTCCAGCAGGTACATCCAGACTACCAGGAAACAGAAATCCCTGTGGTGAGTTTCCAAACACACCTGTGTGCTTGCTTGCATTGAATCATGTTTATGGTAATCTTGATAACTGGTGTTCCTTTGAGTACAGAAAACCATAGGTAGTGAGTAAACCTGAGATGGAGGAAGCAAGCAGTGCTTCCTTTGAGGTGAAGGGTTTAGCTATATCCCAGCCTTTACTTTTGTAGAGCTTGGGTGTTCAAAGGCTTTGGTCTCATAGGAGAGGGTTCATTGTGCAGAATCTGGGCTCTTGATTGTTGCTTTGAGGATTAAAAGAGTGTGGTGGGAATCAGGCTACATGGTTTCATCCTCACAGTATGTAACTTCCCAAGAACACTCTAAAAAACATTTTGGATTCATTACATGGGATCCTAATTACATCCTGGTTCTGGCACTAGGCATAAATAGGATGAGGGGATACAGGAGATGACCATCACCTCAGCCTCTGGGTTTTCCCCCTTAGGTCACACACCAAAACTTTGCAGTGTCTAAAGTGCCCAATAATAGCAGCTGCACGAAGTGGCCCAGCAGTCTCACGGCCGAGCTGCAGCAGGGCCTCTCCCCCAGCGAGAGGCACTGTGTGGAGACTGTGGTCAACATGGGCTACTCGCCTGAGAATGTCCTGAAAGCCATGAAGAAGAAGGGACAGAATATAGACCAGGTAAGAGCTCATGCAGTACAAATAAATGCTTGATTGGATGCAGGTTCTGCTGGGAAGCCATCTTGGGTGAGAGAAAGGTGCAAAATGGCTGAGGAAAATACAAGTAACTCTTAATAGGAGGTTGCAACCTAAAGCTTGTGCTTATTTCTGGTGAGAGACTGCTAGAGTCAGCCACAACTGTGGGTGCTGTGTTGGAGCCATGGTGAGTTTGGGATGGGCCCTTTGCTCTGTGTAAAACCAGGGGGAGAGATTCTGGGTCTCCCCAGGAGGCACAAACACATCCAAAGGAAGCTTACCAAGGCTCTGTACCATGTTCGGAGCCAGAAATCCAACCAACTTCCCTTGTTCTGAGCATGAGGCTTTACAATGCTGACACCCCTCCTTGTAGAGAGATTGGCCCCTGCAGGCCTAAGACAGCTCTGCAAGGCTCCTGCAAGGCCCCACTGACTGACCTGTGTGTGCCCTGGTGCTGCTCCTTCCTGCTCGAGCACTGCCTCCAACGCCTGCTCAAACCAGGTCGCTGGGCACAAAGCAGGGCAAAGTGCGGCTCTGGCATCTGCTTCAAACAAACACTTAAAAGTGGGAGAACATGGCCCAGCCTCCCATGCTGGCCCTCAGCAGCCTGTGCACTGCTGTGCAGAGCATGTCACAGGGACTCCTGCCTGTGGGACTGATCTGCTGGCCCTCTCCCTACACACGGAGAGTGGCTTAAGCTGTGCACTGGAGTGAACTGTGGTATGAAATGGAAAAAAGGTCCCTTAGGAGGTTGGTTTTAAATGCTGCTCTACTGGCAAGCTCTGTTCTTTCGCATACCTAGTATTGCCTACCTGACCCTTCTCCCTAAAAGCAGAGGATGGATAAGAAATTTGTCAGCAGTTTCTGTGTGTATGAGCTGGGGTTTACAGCTCACTTGCCAGTATGCTGAGTTGATCTTCAAGGTTGACTGCTTTCAGATTGCATCAGCTCTTGTGGCTGTCTGAGAGGAAGCTAAAGGCAGACATGTCCTGACTGCTGGACCTACAGTTTTGTTTTTAAAACTTGTAGTATAAAAAGCACAATGAAACTTCTGCTTTGCCATCAGAGGGCTAGATACACTTCAAAGGCTGCTTTGACTAGAACGAAAGGGATGGTCAGCCCAGCAGGACAGAAGGGTTTGTCTGCTTTCTCTGCACAAGCTCTTGTATAAGGAGTGTCTCAACTCTGCTAACAAGGACTGTATCTCTGTCCCTGGTGAAACCCTGGGTAGGATCATGCTCAGCCCCTCTGCATGCACCAAGGCAACATTCAGCTGCCTGCTGCAAGTGCCTCTCTGCAAATAGTTTGTTTTCTTCATTCCCCACAGGTTTTGGATTACCTGTTTGCACATGGACAGCTTTGTGAGAAAGGCTTTGATCCACTTCTTGTTGAAGCAGCTTTGGAAATGCACCAGTGCTCAGAGGAGAAGGTGAGGGTACAATGTGTGCAGGAAGAGAAAAATGTGCCATGACAGGGAATTCCAGCAGCAGTTCCTCTGGCTGATGTAATTCTGGCTTTCATGGTAATGCCGCCTTGTTTACAAAACTGACTGCCAAAGGACATCTTTGTGTTGATAAAGCTAAAAATTGTTAAGGCATTAGAATTTGTCTGTGCCATGCTGTTGGTCTCATTTGCAACCATTTTTTTATGGGGACAGGATTTTTTTAAGACCCTGCTTATTGTGGTCATATTGTTTTGAATGCCACTGTTCTCTTGTGGGCTAGGTGCTTGGTACAGATACAGTTAACTTCAGCAGCAACAAATTGTCTTTCAAATCTTGCCAGCCTGCCATGGCCATGAATTTTCTCCCTTGTAGAAGTGCATCTGCCTGGCTGCTCAGCAAATTCGGTTAGGGCTTGCTCTGGAAGAACCTAGAGAAGATGCATCTTTTGCGGTCTGGTTCATTGGCTGCTTTAATAGCACCAAAGTAACAGGAGGAGTGGGTAGCAAGGGCAGAGGACAGGAGGATCTTTTAAAGTGTACCAGCCTGTTGTGTGACAGGTAATATTACATTAAGTCTTTAGAGGTGCAACACAACGCCCTCAAACACAGATAAGCCTTTCTGCCTTTCTTGGACAAGTGATAATCTTGTAAACATAGCAACAGCAGTGCGAGGATGGAAACTAACAGTTTAAGAAACCCATTTGCTATTGGCTCAGCCCCAGAGTTGGAAATGGCTAATCTTCTGATCGCCCATTTCAGCCTGCTTGGTTGTATGAGATTTTTCTTTCCCCTGGAGTGGAGCAGATGCACTATAAATGGCAGAGGGTTCATAAAACTGATCAGCTGACTCACCTCTTGCCATTTTATTTTTCAAAGCTCAGAGAGGATTGGGTTTATGTTGGAAATATATGTATACAGTGGGGTTTGTGCTAATCGCCCAGGTTTGCCCTAGATCAGAGAAGCCAATTGATAGCAGGGGCTAATGCACTGTTCCCAAAGTCCAAGTAACTTTAAAAAATATCAGGTGCAGTAGGAGCTGCTGGATTGGGCATCTGGGTTAAGCAGATCATGAATTCTCAAATCCCACGTTGGGCCAGGCTGATAAATATCTGACTATGAGAGAGATACCCCTGCAGACTGAGCTTTGGTGCCCTGGTTGAAGAGCATTTTCGAAGTGAAGGATGGCAAAGAGAGGGAACTGAAGGTCCCTGTGGGCTGCTGTGCCCAGAGCTCTGGTAGCTCTGGTGTGAGCAAACTTTGTCCCAATGGAGCTGGAATTGGCTGTGCTTAGGGAGGAGGAATCCACAATCATGGTATGCCCAGCTGCTGAAGACAGGCTCTGTGTTGAACTTCCACCAAGCAGTCATCCATCCACTTCTCTCTTGCAAATAACAGGCTGTCTGTCTTTCAGATCACAGAACTTCTTCAATTAATGAGTCAATTTAAAGAAATGGGCTTTGAACTAAAAGACATTAAAGAGGTCTTATTATTACACAACAATGACCAACACAATGCTTTGGAAGATCTAATGGCCCGTGCAGGAGCCAGCTGAAGACACATTCCTGGATTCTTTGCGTGCAGCAGAGCAGGACCAGCCCTGCCACCTTCACATCCAGAGTGACTTGCTCTCAGTGGGAAGGAGTCCAGCTTTTTACATAAAAGGGAGAGTGACTGAGCAAGCCTGCCTGCGTGCATCACTCCAGCATTTCTCTTTCCACTGAGGGCTGACTTTCATTCTTAAATTAAATTTTGAAGTGTCCTTTCCTAAGTTTCCTTTTTCCAGCTTGGCCACGGAAAGTTGAGACTGCCCAGCCGCGACTGGAATTGTACATAGGTAGAGATGGAGTGGTTGCCCCCTGTCATTGTTGCACTGGAGTTGGACAGAAGAATATTAAGTTGGTTCTGAAACTAGGATGCTTTGGTTCTTTGAAGCTGCTTTCATGGTGTCTTGTCTGCTTGTACTGAATTACTTGACTGTGTCACAGTCCAGATTACCTGGTTAAATTTGACCTTTAGTGCAATGAAGTTCTATTTTTTGGTTGAAAGTTAATCTGTAACTTAGTAAAACACTGGTTCAGAAACTGTCACTATGCATAAAGAGAGAACCTTGTTTTGTCCTCTTGGTTTTTGTTTTTTACCCATGCATCCAACACTTCTGCCAGACATGAGTGTCCAATGCTGAGTGGTAAATTCCCTTGAAGCAGGTAAGCTGTGAACTCGACCTGGATCTGTAACTTGTGTTGGTTCTTGAACCTGAAGAGCTGGGGCTCAGTATTTTTAATCCCGTGGGCTTGTAGGATATTTAAGACAATGCCCTGCTAGAAAGTCAGTTATCTTTTTGTTCTAAATAATACACAGTGTGATGCAGGAGGTTTCTTTCAAGCACTTTCTTTAAAACAAGTATGCTCACTGCATTAGTTCCATTTTTCACACTGCTATAGAACTACATGATAATATCTAGTAGTACAAATCAGGTTTGGGGTTGTTTTTGATAGTTCAAAGTATTACATTGTACATTGATCAAGTTCTAAATACATAAAATATCAGCAGTCTAGAGGAATCTCTAATTTGCTAAATATTTTGGTTCTGCTGAAGAACAACTAATAAAACCCTGAAATATACCTCCCAGTGTCATGGTTCCCATCTCTCATGCTCTTTGGCTTCAGCAGACAAGGAACTTGTTGGATCCTGCCTGCCCAGCTCCTTTGGGCACGTGTGAACACTGTTGGGCAGAACCAGACCTCTCTGGGCTGCAGCTGCAGTGGAAGGTGCTGTTCTTCTCTGTGGCTTATTTTTCTTTGTGGCAAAACTCCAGCCTAAGGATCCAGACTCACATTAGAGCCTGGAGCTGGAGCATTGGACTGGAGGGTGAAATCAAAATGTCTCGGCTGATTGCATCCGTGTAGGTTTTTGGTAGAAAGTTTCACCTCGTCAGGACTCCAGAGGAGATAGCATTTATCTCCATTATGTTGTTAACTTTGTATGACCAAAATACCTAATTTGGGCCCAGTGTGCACTCATGGACTTCTCTGTGGGGTGCCCAACTGTGTGAATTACAAACGTTCACTTAAAATGATGCAAGAGAGGGATCTGCTGGCAAGTGTCCAAGAGATGTGGAGATGGATGATGAGGAAGAGCAAAGCAGATTGCCTTGCACATACCCCAGTGTTGACCTTCACCATTTTTTAGTGGTAGAGCTGAAATAAAGCTTGTCTAAGAAGGACATTCAGCAGTTGGTGGAACAGCAGCTGCTGCCTCTGCTAGTGCAGGTAATGCCCAGCTTTTCTTCCTTCCCAGGAAACATGCAACAATGAAGTGAGGAAATGAGGTTCCCGATCAATTTGAAAACCTTGAAAACAAAATTCAAACTGTTTTTCATCACTGCTGAGAGCATTTGATTGTGTTGCTTTTACTGGCTTTCTCAGAATTGCTACCCCAGTGAGTCCTGGTCTGGTACCAGACAGTCCTGAAGGGACAATAAGTCTTTGCCAGCAAAGAAACAACTATTTAGACCAAACCTCTAAATAAAATAATTGCTGATTGTATTAGTGTGTGTTGTTTTTTCAGTTCCCTTCCAAGGTCTTGCTCTTAAACCCATAGAATAACCACTCTGCTTTTGGAACTGTTTTGGAGGTGAGGGCAGGGAGGTGAAGATGGGAAGTGGCACCTGTGAAGATGCAAGGTCTTGTTTCAGAGAGCCATACCCACCTGGGTCTACCCTAGTGATGCTACTCTTGCTTTGGCAGTGATGTTTCTAGATTTAAATCCTTGGGTGGCTGAATGCATGAAGTGTATTCTTGGTTTGGCATCTCAGAGAAGAAACTAGCACAAAGTGAGAAGATTAAGGGGGTTAGAGAAGAGGAATTGCCAAATGAATGTGTAACAAGAGAGCCAATGTGACCAGAGTTCAATGTTCAAGGTGCTGTGCAGCACTTGTTAATCAGGTACTGTTCTGATCAGGCACAGTTCATTGTGCATGTGGGGAAGCCCTGCTGGCTGGAGCAAGGCTGGAGTCTGCCTTGCTGCTGGCTGGTGAGGAGATTGGCTGCACCCCTGGTCACACTTGTGACCTTGAAGCTTTTCTGTAAGCTGTCAGGTCACACTGATTTATGTCCCTGCTGTACCTTTGTCAGACGTTCTGGCGAGGTCTGTGTGCCTGGGTGGGAAGGCTGCTGGGAAGTGTAGAGGCAGAGCCTAAACTGGTGGTTGTGCTTTCAACAAGAGCATCTCTGAGCTGCCTCCTGCTGGTTCTGGACAGCAGCAGCCTGGAAAGGGCTCGAGTACTGCAGTGCCATCCTTCACCTCCATGGCTGCCGCGGGCTCCTGATCCTGCAGCCTGGCAGTGGGAGCAGTATTTTTTGTCTGGCCTTGTGGCTCCTGCCCCAGATCTGCTGGAGCACAGAACCCGTGTCAACAGCTTTCTGTGGCTGGACTCCAAGCCAGGAAGGGTCATTCTGGCTGTAGGTCAGGGCTTCTGAAACTCTCCACATCAAGCCCTGTGAGAAGGGGAGTTTGTACACATCTCCAGCCTCACTTAATCTTTTGCAGTCAATCAAATGGGCATTTTGATCATGTTTACCTAAAATGATTTTTACCACAGTTCTGTAGCAAATTTTATTTTAAATTCTGTCAACTATTGAAATAAAGTATCAAGCCTCTGCTAATAAGCATTAATAGTCATTGTTGCATCTGAATACAAAAGTCAATCCATTTAGTTCTATGTTTATTTGATTGTACATGGCCAAGCTCTCTAAATGTCTTTGATTGCTTTTATGACACTTCAACACATATTCGTCAGGTTGAAGTGAAAACCTTCTGTAGCAGTTGTCAGTGAAATACCTAACAGTAGGAAGGGGATGACACTTAAAATGTTCACTTAATGCATTTTCACACAAGAACTAAAGCAGCAACTAGGTAATAAACCTCAGAGGGGAGAGAAAAATGTTACCACTTCTGACAGCAGCTTGATAGTTTCTGTTGCATATGCAGAACCTATTGTTGGTATTTTGCAGTGTGCAGCACTTTTGAGCATGTCCATGTTATTGCCAAGGATGGGCTGATTTTCATAGCCATGTGCTTTATTTTTTTATCTTGGTCAAGTCTTACCTTCAGCTGGGAAAATAAATTTTGGAGAACAGACATAATAAAACATATTTAAGAAGGTACAGTCATGTGGATTGGCTGGATAACCCATGTAAAAACAGATTGTATCAGACCTCAGAAAATTGTGTGTGGTTGTTGTTCTGATTGCTTGTTTCTTAGTGTCCCTGGCCATTCCTCAAGGGAGTAAATAGTTCCTGCTCTGGGAGTTGGTGCTGGGACTTGGAACTGCCAAAGAAACTTCCTTTTTTCATAATAGATCAGATGTGATTCACAGGTGGCTCAAATCTGGCAGCTGACTTAACTCACATCTCCTGTGCTCACAAATTTTTTCGTCAGTCATCTGTCTTGTCACAACTATGCCTGCAGATACCAAGGTTAGGACATAGCATGGTGCATTGTGCAAATGATATTTTCAGGAATGTGTGTTTTTAAGAATGTCTAGCTTCTGTAAGACACTCAAAATGCCTGTGAACATACCTGAAATAGCAATCAACCAATACTCATCTCCCAAATGTCAGAGTATATGGAGGGAAAATTTTCCTCCCTTGCACTCTTTCTACTGGGCATCACATTTTCCTGTGACCTGTGCACATCCTACAGTCTGACCTTTTCCTTGGCTCCAAATAGACTTGTCAAACTCCTCAGCTGCTCCCTGAGAGTAATGTTTGCTGCATACTTGCTGAGAACGTGCTGGGGAAACTAAGTGCCCACATCTAATTTATGCTATCCGGAGGGCTACCCAGCTGCCTCGTATTCCCCTCACTTTACTCACAGGAAAGCTCTCCCTGGCCCCAGGAAGTGGAGGGAATTGCTGGTTTTAAACACGAGTTCCTCTCTGCGTGGTTTTAGCATAGTGCTGATGTCCTACTGCTTTACAGCTCTTCAGTGGCTGCTGGGCACCACTGCTCTGTGCCATGCAGAAATACCAAGAGTCTTGGTCCTGGATGCCTCATCTCTCTGGGTGAGTGAGGGAGGCTTCTGATGCAGGCTCAGGTGTGACTTGCAGCTGCCCTGTGACCAGGACACTGGAAGCATTTTGAGAGCCATGATCTCAGATCCCAGAGAAGCTTTGTTCTCTGCTCCACACAGAAATCCAGTCTCAGTTGCAAGACTAACCAGTGCTAAAAACAACCCAACAGGGCAGTGATGTGGGATTTGCTTCTGTTCCCCAGGCCTACGCTGGGTGACATTCCTGGGAGTGTTTGCACCAAATATGCATCCCAGTGTCACTGCTATTATTGTCCTGCCGCTCAGCCCAACCTGGGCTCCTCAGGGAGGCTGTGCAAGCAGGCAGCAAAACCCACAGCTGGTCAGACAGCAGTGTTCCATTCCCCTTGGCATTTTTGGTTACTGAGCAGGCTTTGAATGAGCTACCACAGGCATTACTGAGGAGACACAGAGATGGATGAATGTGCTGCGACAGCCCTAATTTTGGAGTGGGAGCACTCACACAGCGCATTGTCAGCAAGCATGTCTCAAGGTCACTTATGCCTTCAAAGCAATGGACTGGCTTTGTGGTTCAGATGTGATGCATGCAGCACCAGGTCTTCTGCAGGGCTCCAGCTGATGGCTCTGTAGCTCTTGATTCAAATACCAGTTTCATATAACAGTGCTGTCAACAGCTTATGGAAGCCAAATGCCTCCAAGCAGACCCCCTTTTCATGTGAGGAATCTTTTCAGCTCTACTCAGTACGGGCATTAGACGTGGTGTGCAGCAAGCACAGCTGCTGGCGTCTTCCTCTGCGCTGCAGCATGAAACCCATGTGCTTATTAACATGCCAGATGGAATCTTTGGTCCCTGCTAAACCACTCCTTACCCATACCTCTTTCAGGAGCTCAGAAGGGTTCATCCCATGAACTAATTCAACAATAGGCTTCCCTCTTCTGAAACTGACAGCACTTCATACGCTGCATTGACTTCCAAATACTTAAGGTCTAGTCACATTACTGTAACAACCCCTAGCTCCTCTCTCTTTCCTGGCTTCTATTTGCAAGGACATTTCTGGGTAGCTTTTGAGCATTTCTCATCACACCTGTATCTGGTTTCAAAGTTGTTTCCCTTACTTGGCAACACAGAATTGTCTTTAACCTGTGAGAAGCTGCTATGATACATGAACACAACTTGCTTGCTGCTCGGTGAGATATTTAAAGGCTCTGAATTGTTACTGTTCAGAACGTGGCTTACTGGTATTAATGAAATACAAAGCTTATGGTGCCAATTAGTCATCTCTCATTTACTCAGAATTCTCTCCATCCTTATATAAAGCACACAGTAATCACAAACATCAAGCCAAAAATTATCCCCTAGCATCCCACGCTCTGCAGCACCAAGTGTAGCAAAGTGCTGGCTGGGGTTTCCTGTAGCTGCTCCAGTGCATGTGGAAGCAAGGAAGGTCTAAACTGGTGGAGGTGTTTGCAGTGATGTGTCAGTGCCAGGGGAGGCTAAACAGAGCTGAAGCTGGGCTCGCATTGCTTGGACACACTTTGACTTCAGCACCAAGATTTCATCCAGCATGGTCATGAAATTCTCAAAATCCTGGTTAGGAAGGCACAAGGAAACAATATGGAACAGCATCAGCAGGTTGGAGAAAATCAACATATTTTTTACACTGCAGCAGAACATAAAAGCATTCAGCAGACTAGTAGATTAAATCAGCATTTCCTTATTAAAGTCACAGCCGTCACAGACAAAGGTCACTGCCTCTAAATACCAAGGTTCACTGACTCTGGTAGTTTTATCTGTTGGTGAAATTACAGCTCATATAGTAGGTTAAAAATAAAAATATATAAATAGCTGTTGTCACTCTTCTGCTCTGGTTAGCTTTTCAAAGGTTTGGTGCTGGAACTGGTCACCCAGTTTTACTGTGTATTGAACTCTGTTCCTGACATCTCTCATGTTGTTTTTATCTATTGAAAAAGAATTTTGAGTTATGGATCAGACATAATAGCCTGATCTTGAGAGATAAAAGGATTTATTTCCCATCAGGTCATGGGGCCTTGGCTGCAGGTCTGCCATGAACAATACCAGCAATGTACCCAGCCTCAGCCCAGGGAACTCTACCTTCCATAGCCACATGGATAAAAACCACTATGGAACTGTGATTAAAACTGAAATGGAGTTTTAACCCTTTTTTAAGTAGGGCTTGTATTAATAAGGGGGCACTTAGAAGTGCTGTGCTCTCCAGCTGAGAGTAGTTTGGTGCCTTTGTTCCGAGGTCTGTGCCTGAGAAGCTGGGAGGTGTCAGCATCCCCAGGGCTGGGAAATTCAGCTGCTGTGCATGAAAATCAATCATGCAAAAGCTTATTTGGCAGTACTCCAGCTGTATCTCCTGCACTGTATCTCTGTCCTGCGGGGAAATCAGGACAGTGATGAAAACTAGCCCAGCTGCTGTGGCATATTTTTCTTAAGCACTTTAAATATTGCTTTGTTCAGTGTGTGGCTGGTCTTGGCAGGAGTTTCTCCTGCAGCCAAAGTTTCATGGCTGGAGAAGTAGAAACCATCTGGAAATGGAAGGAGAGAAGCTGATGCATGAAGCCCAAGAACATTTCGTTACCCAAAAAAGGTCATGCTACTACAGGGTGTGTTATTCACACATTGCTGGAGGTCTGGCAAGCTTGTCAGAATTCTGCTAGACGGAAAATAACTGCTTGCTGCAAGGGGCAAATAAGTTTGGGGGGAGAGCTGGTGTCCAGTGACCAACAGACTGATGAAGAACAACTTCAGAAGATTAAGAAAAAAATAAGGCGATGAAAGATAGCTTTGTTTCACTTCATTGTCTGCCACAAAACTAATACAGCTTATGGCTCCTGTACTGCTTTGTGAACTGTATGTTATCTGTAAAACAGCATATGCAGCTTGAAATCACAGTGAATAAGCCACATGGTGGCCCCACTCCAAAGTCCCTGAGGGCAGAGTGAGTCCCTGTACTTCAGATCTGAACTATGATAGGAATTGAAATGGTTTGATAGTGCAATGCAACAATTGGCTTTACTGAGAAGGTGAGGGAGCTGGGAAGGCAGGAGTTCTTTCTGGAAAGTGTTCATAGTCTGGATTTTCACATAGCTGTGACATGCATCTGTTGGGATGTAGGAGAAACAGAACTGGGATTGCCTAGCTAGCAGTGGGGCCATGCAGGTGCCAGTTTTTAGGTCTAGGGTTCACCACCTGAGGCAAGGACAAGCCAAGAAACACTTGAGTAACCAAAGCCAAGAGTGTGTGATATACAAGCCATAGTGCTCAGAAAACTGGAGTAAGCGAGGCCTGAGTTGTTGGCACACTTGCAGTGTGATAGGCAAAGAAGATCCCAGAGGGAAAAGCCAAATGCCACCAGTGGCCTGCCCCATGGTTGTGCTCTGTTCTGTGATATTGGCTTACTTGTCCCAGCCTGGAAGAACTAAAACATCACAGGGACAGATGGCCTGTCTGGTACAGTCTGCCCCATAATGTGAGATAAGGCTTTCTTAGCAGACACAAAGGTTTCAGGGCTGGCTCATCCATCTCCTGCTCCCCAAGCAGAGTGGAGACTGGCTGACACAACAGGCACTGAGAGACCTCTCCCAGGACTAATTCAGGCCTTGGAGAAGGGGTTGAACAGACAAGGAATATCACATCACCAATTCATCTTAATAGCCTCTAGGATTCATTTGTGCATGTTCAACAGGCACCAAAACCATAATTTATTCATGTTCAATAGGCACTGAAACACTTACCATTGCTGACATCTGATTTATCAAGCACTCCTCTTTGAAGCACAGGCATGCCATTTCATCCAGCTGCTGCCGATGAGCACGAATTACAGTCTGTCTGATCAACAAAAAACACACACTGGTTAAACATCCTGTAGTGTAATCACTGCTTGTAATCACAGCTGACCTCAATAAACCTTCAAGAAAGAAGAATACCCCAGAGGAAGCCTTGCTGTCTTGGCACTCACGAAGGGCACACCAGTGCTCCGTGAAGTGTAGTGGACTGCACCGGTTTGGGCTTCAGGATGAACTGGGTGATTGAGGGCTGCTCACAGAGGAGTGACCACAGCCCTTCCTTAGCACAGTCAGCATACAAGTGATTTTTACTGCAGGAGAATCAAGATGCACAACAATCATCTAATTAATTGGTGAAATGGCTTATAACCATAAGTGAGAAACAGGCTGATCAGGAACACGGTGCTGCTGTTGATTCCTCGGAGCAAGTTTCACTAACCAACAATTTATTTTCAGTCAAGAAAATACAGTCCAGTTCCTGGGAGCTGACAATGGCAGCTCAGAGTACTCAGAAGCTTTATATCTACATCTTCAGTGACTGCCCATCTGCTCTAGCAGATTTCATTAATGGAACAGCTATAACCTGATTCCTGATGGAAGGTTTTGATGTATTTTAGATACTTTATAGCTTATAGTAAGGCAGTTAATTACTGAGAACTGCAGTTGATATTATATTTATTCCTCTAGCATTATCCTGGAAGCTCTAATAGAATAACTGGCTTCCTATGAGATTTTAAAATATCACTAAATAACAAGCAATGATATATTTTTAAGATAATTACTATAACTTATGAATAATCTTATAATTATCTAATAGAATGATTAACAATTGTTTTTTGAAGTACATATGTGTATGACATACAAATAAAGGCATATGTATCCTATGTCCAAATTTCTAAGCTTCACTACAAACTTAATGATGAGCAAGACTTACTGTGCCTTTTCTAGGGCTTCCCTCCGCCATTTCCACACCTCTGATGCAGCACTTGAAGAACTGCTGCTGGACATGTGTGAGGGGCACTTTGCATTTGCTATTGGCTTATTATCTTTGGTTGCAAATCCTGCATCTGCAGCAAAAGTCTCTTGTGTAAAAATATTCTGCTTTAACTTGGTTTTTAGCAACCCTGTTTCCTCACTGCCGAACAATGACTTGGCAGGGTCTTCAGAACGGGTGAGGTCCTCATTCCTCAGTCCTGGCTTGGGCTGCAGCAGCAAGCTGCTCTCCTGAGAGGAGGACTGGGCTGCATAGGTCTTTTCAGGTATTTCAGCATTTACTTCCTCAGCATGGGACCCTTGATTGGAGTTAGACTTCCCTGAATTACCAGCATCATTACGCTGATTAACATCAGCACCACACTGTCTGCCTCCCAAGTGTTCTTTGCAGGGGGAGTCACTGCAAAGCCCCCCGCCCTCTCTCTCTGGCCTGGGGACCGCAGATCCAGCTCTGGATCCAGCTCTGGATCCAACTGCAGATGTTTCTGTCATGTCATGGCCAACAAACAAACTGCGCCGAACTCCCTGCTTGGATGAATCCGATCCCAGGTGGCAGCAGCATGGCTTCACGCGGCCGCAGGCGGACGGGAGCCGCTTGTGTGCGGCTTGAGGGGAGCTCAGCAGGGCACAGAGCCTTCCCCCGAGGCGGGTCTGCTCCCCCAGCTCCAGCATGCTGTCAGTCAGAGATCTGGTCCTGGTGCACTGCCAGCTCTCATCCTCAAACCTGCTCTGGATGTCACTGTCTGGCACATGCTTCTCGCGATGGGGCTTCTCTTGGTTGGAAGATGCTTTCTCTGTTTCAGCTGGGTCCTCACCATCAAGAGGGGACACCAGGGGAGGAGCCATGAGCTCGGAGGTGAATTCTGAGGAGCAGCTGGAAGAAATACAGTGGCTAAGTCCATTTTTTTGAGCTTTCCATTTTACACCTCCTGGAAGGGCAGCCTTTTTATCCAAAGTGGATTCTTCCTTCTCCTTGTGCTCCTTCTCTTTGCACTCTGGAGTTCCTGATTTTAATACAGGAGATACATATGGGTTTGAAGCATCCTTTGCTGGAATTAAGGTGGCCTCACTGGAGTAGACAAAACATCTGTGTTTGGACTTATACTCATTGTGATCAGCTAGGAAATCCTTGCCATTTCTCCAGCTGCCAGCAGGATCTTCCTGCAGGCAGTAAGGCTTTTCTGCAGTATTTGTTGGAGAGGATTCAACAGCTAAGTCATAGCTCCAGTCTGCAGAAGTATTGCTGCAGCTTGCATTTTTAATGGATTCCTCTGCCTTTGAGCTACCCTCACTACAATCCCAGCTGTCATCCAATCCATGATCTTGCATCGGTATTGCATATTTAAAAAATAAATCCTGTCGCTTTTGGCCTTTTTGCTCTTCTTCGGTTCCTTGTTCTCTTTCATGAAGGAAAAATGAATGTTGACTGCATTTGTTGGTATTTCCTCTTTTCACGCTCTTTTGACTACAGACAGGTGAGAAAGAGTCTTCACTGAAATCACTGTCATCCAGATCTTCCAGCTGCATCCCCTCTTTGCTCTGCACTTCAGTCGGGTTTAGGTTCAGCTCCTGCTTCACTTGAATCTCCTCAGGTTTGTATTGCACTAAAAACCTTTCAAGGGGTTGATAGTTCAATTTTTGCTTGAGAATAGGGGGCTGCTGAAACTGCTGGTGATAAAGACGTAAATGCTCTTCCCTTTCCTTCTGAAATGGAGGTAGATATGTCCAGGGTTCAACAGACTGTTTAATATTTTCCCATTCCTGTTCGCTGTCAGAGGGCAGATTTTCATCTCCAGAGGAATTATCATCTCTAGGAACAAGCTGTTTCTGAACAGGTTGCACTGTCTGGACTTTCAGGCACTGGACAGGTGTTCTGTTTTGCATATACTTGTCTTGCTGGCCACTCTCTTTTGTTTCTGCTGTGGCAACGAAATCCTTCACCAAGGTGCTCTTTTCAGAATGAGGGGATAGATCATCATTTTTCTTTTTCAGGGAATGTGTTATCCGTAAGACTCCCTTAACTGGGGTGGTGTGGTGGAAGCAGGGAGTGCTGGTATTTCCTTTGTAGGCATGTTCTTTGCCAGTTCCCTTAGGGGTAGAGGTAAGAGGGACACCAGGTGGCTGGAGTGCTGCAGGATATGCCTTTGGTTTTGTAGCACTTGGGGGATGCTGTAGGCCCAGCTTCACTTTCTTTGGAGAGCTCTTTTCCCCAGGTGGCAAAGTGGGAGTGCTTTGGACACGTTTTGGAGATATATTTCCAGCTTTGCGACGCCTTTTTGTGACAGGGGTAGAACATCTAATCCCTTTCTTCAGCTCTTTGACCCTGTGAAAAAGAGGCTGGATTTAGAAGATGTCATGCTTTCAGATAAATAACAGCATCTTAAGAACAAATCTATGCTTCCATTTACTAAGACTAAATATTGACCTCAACATCATGGTTTGTTTCCTGCCTGTGACCTTCACAGGTATCAAAACCCCTCTGCCAAATGCCTGGACTTTTGGAAAAATCTGTAGCAGTCTTTTTAAGTGCTTCCTTGAGCAGGTCAAGTGAGTGGAAATAATCTGAGTTTCAGTGCAAGGAGGTGGCATTTCCACACTTTATATATATGCACTTCCACTTGCAGCAGAACAAGCTGGTATTCTCCACAGCACATCACAGAGTCCCACAAGGCTCAAAGTAGGACTTTTGGAGTAGTTGAAGTGGGGCTTCCTAGCTCAGGTTATATGCACTGGACTAAACTGCTCCTGCATCAGACCCAGCAGTGCAACTGTGAAGAGCTGAGTAACTGGTATCACCCTTTCCCCTACCACCCTGACCCTCAGCTGTTCCCTTTGCTCTTCTTGCCCCTCCAGTTATCTCTGGTCCTTTTAAGACCATTGCACAGCCTGTAATTTACTTCATGGAGGAAGGAGGATGAAGGACTTGCACACATTCTAAGTAGAATCACAATACAAAACTAAACCAAAACTTTTGATTGCCAAAGTCAGTAATCCTGCAGTTACAGGGCACACAGTGATATTTTCATCACTGAAAGCGGTCATCAGAAAGTACTTACAAGACCCTAAAAATTTTAAGACAAAATATAAGAGTTGGAATAGGTAATGATTTCATTAGCTTTGTAAAGATTCTGTTTCTTGCCTAAATCAACATTTCCAATACAACTAAAATAAAATGTAGCGGCAAACATCATACATTACTTTTTACTTTGTGATTTTCATCCTGGCAAGACTGGGTTTCATATCCTACCTGTCAGCATATCGCAGAGTGTTCAGGGTGTGCTCTGTAGCTATGTGGCTTGGTGAAACATTGGCTATCATACATGTCTTGGAATTGCCAATGAAAGAGTCCTTTAGCACCTAGAGTTCGAAGGAAAAAAAAGTTGGGTTCTTAGCAGTTCATGTCCTTTGCACATCCTGTAAATTAACAACATCTACAGAAGAAATTTAACACGAGATATGGTCTTTTTTTTTTTTAAATAAATGTAGGTCTCTTGTCTTTGTTTGTTTATAGTTAAAAATAGTACAAGAATTAATCAGGGCTCTAAACAAGCCCTTGTTCCAGATGCCTCAAGGATGCCAATATAGTTTGAGGAATAAAGCAGATGTTACAGCTAAAGTAAAAAATATTGATGAAAGCTCCCAGGACAGTAACTGAATAGAAGATGCAAGATTGGTTTCAGACTGGGAGGAGATGGATGGCAACTCTGTATGAGTCTGCAAGGTGGTGTTTGGGGTTTTGTTTGGTTTCAGCTTTTGGCTTGTTTTTTTCCCAGGCCAATCCCCACTGTTGACAGGAGGAAATTTACAGTTGGCTTTAATTCTGTGATTACCTATAAAATTGAAATTTACAAAAGCTATGCATTTCCTCTCTTCCTCAATAAAGGAAGCAGTTACTGAACTATGCCATCTATTTATTTATTTATTTGCTTTTTTGCTTATTTTTGTACTCAATGGGGAGACCTCTCCTCTGGCCTTTCTTTTACCTGAGTTAATTTGCTTTGTCGGAAAGGAGTATGCGTGTGTTCCTGATCCAAAGCCCGAATGCATTCCTTTAGCTACCAGAAGAAAGAAAAATAAGAAGGGAAAAATAGATCAGTCATGCACTGGCAAGGAACTGAAACACATTAAACCAAACCTACCCAGATCCTGTGTCACCTTTGACTCCTGCTATGTGCTGTGCCTTGCAAGGTCATTTTGTGCCCTGCCTGATGGCTCCGTGGGCTACACCAAATGCAAGGGCAAGCATACACATTGAGCACACACATAGCTCCACAGAGCTGCTGCTTGCACCACATCTAGCTAGTCTGAAGCCAGACTGGGTGTAGCCTAGACTATGCTGCAGCTTGCAGGGCAGTTGTATTCAAAGGACTGAGCTTTTTGAGCTACATCTCTTCTTTTCTTTCTTCTGGAGATAGCAGATTACAGTATTGTCATGGTGATACTGCCATCAAGCATTTACAGCCTTTCTACATTCTACAAACTCCCACCGAAAATGACACTTATTTATCACTTCTACAGCATTTTATTAAAAACTGCACCTGTAACAAGTAAAAGATCAAACTATTTAATTCTTTCATCTGGCTCTCATAGTTGCAGTGTCTGAAAGTCTTCCACTTGAAAACAATGTGAATATTCAAACCAGCAGAAGACATCACATCTCATGGGTTTAAAGGAATAAAGAGAGTGTTATAATCATTGAGGCCAGAGCTAGGTTTTGCAGGCTGCAGGTTATGAAGATTTATCCAACAATGCATTTTATATTTAATTCAGTGACTACTTGTAGACTCTCCAGGTATCTTCATACCTGGTTTCATACAATACCAAAACCATAAAGATTCTGATTTTACAGTTTCTCTTAAAAGAGTTTCATGGGCTTACACTCAGGATTCTCAGGAATCACAGAATTGTTTAGGCTGGAGAAGATCTTCAAGATCAGACTTCTTTCAATTCAGGTCCCAAATCCCTGTGACACTCAGTTATTCACCAGCAAGTACTCAAGAAAGCATGAAGTACAGAAACACATCCATTTCACAGCCTACCTCCCAGCACAAATACTAATATTCTAATGCAGGAAAAGCCTCTATACAAAGGAGCATCAACATTCCCAAAGCAGAGCAAGCCACCTCCTCTTTACAGCACACAACGAGGAGGTACAGTTGTGTGCACTGACTTCTGCACTGCTGGCTCATACCCAGGAGCCTGTATCACCTTCAGCCTCACTTAGAGAAGCCCTCAGTCACCACTGAGGTTCACTTGTTTGCATTAAAGAAGGTGCAAAGCTCTCTGCAGCATTTACACTTACAGGCATTTCTGCTTCATCTTAGATGGCATTTTCTGCTCCTTTTTCCCTCTTTGCCTGAATGTGGACACTTATAAAGACAGTTTTCCTTACGAGTGCATTTCTTCCTCTTCCTTCCTCCCCACAAGTAAATTGCTAATTTTTATGCTCTTAAGTCTTTTATTCCTGATTTGAAAGAGAAGCCTGATTTTAAGTGGTAAAAATAACTGGCAGAAACAGATGTGCTTTTATGAAACAAACAAGGCAATTCCAAGCCCGTATTCTTTAGATGGGACAAAACCTTCTATATAAAATATGGCACACTATTACACTACACCTAACATTCTGCATGCTATGTTTACCTGTATTGCAGCAAGAATGGATGAAAAATATTTAATTTCCATATGGATATCTCTTCCTTCTTAAAGTATTTTTCAGTCATGAGGCAAATTACATTGAACACACTTAGTACCTTGGTTATTTTTTCTTCTCCATGGAATACGTACATACATTATTCTGTGGTTCATTTTTATCCTAAAACACATGCTAGTAATTAAATGCAAAACCTTCCCCAGACATAATAGTAGCTTACTGCCAAGAGACTTTGGTTTATTTCTGCTCCTTCCATTTTTGTTTGTCGATCCGAGTCTCTGGCATCTGCTGCCCTTTCACTGCCAGCCAAGTCAATGAATGATATCCTAGAAAAAAACAAAGCTGCATTTATCTTAGGGGCCTTTTTTCCCCCCTCTTCTTTTTTTCTTTATTAAACCAACAGGCTACAACACATGGCATCAGAAGAGTGACTAGAAATGACTTCTGAACAACAAGAACCATCCACTGGAAATATATCAGATACCAAAAATAAGCATAGCAGCAGGAACAGTGTCAGAGCATGTGAATATTAAATAACAGAAAGAGTAGTTACATATGATGACAGGGCTCCACAGTTTAATGGATGAGCTGTGTAAAGTGCAACACATTCATGTCTCCAGGTTATCACTGTGTTTGTAGTTTTCTAAGAAAACAGTTAAAAGAAACTGCAAGTTTCTTGATTTCTCCGTCCAGTTAAAACAGGCAACTGCCATGTCAAATGAGAATTTGGGACAATAGGAACAGAAATTTCCAGTGTAGCAAGTAATACACTGAGCTTTCAGTAATGCCTGTAGTTTCTTTCCACAAAAACCCCGTGACTCCCTTTCACAGTCCCTAGCTCTGGGTGCCAGCTGCTGTACTGACTGTTGCACTCTGTCTTTATCCTTCCTCTTTTTCTGCAACAGCCCTGACTTCTTTTTAGGCACATCTTGGCACCCTTTCCTCAGTTCAGCTCCACCTCCCTTTCAGACACACAAACCTTCCCCAGAGTCCAGATGCCACCTACATAACATCTATACTTTTATTTCTAAGCCTGCCTGTTCTGTCTTTTCCTCTTTTCCATGTTTGTGGCTCTCCCATTTTGCCCTGGGTTCAAAATTAGATCCTGGGAAAGAAGATTGTGTGGTACCTAATGAAAGATTGTGTCAGCAGGATTTTGTGACACTTAGCAGCAATGCAGATGCACAGACTTTCTTCCTCAGACCTATTTCTTGAGGTTTTGTCTGGAGAAAAAAATGACTGAGAAAAGGCACCATTCGTTTTTGAATACATAAAGAGGATGCCACAAGATTAAGTAAACTGCTCTTTCTGTCTACTGCAGATAGCATTAGAGTTACACGCTCAAATTATCAGGGAGTTTTATGTGAGGTACTGACTCTTCTGGCCAAAGGCAAACATCTGTCATGGAATTTTCTCCACCTGGGCTAGTCATCCCACACTCCTTTTGTAGTCAATTACAGGACAGAAATGCTTTGAGGGGGAAATGCATCTGACCTAATTTAGGTACTCTGCAGAGATCCCAGAAGTGACAATTTCATTTTACTGACTTCAAAGGTGATGAGTTCACATGTGGATATGTCCACTGCAGGAATCTACCTTTAGCCAAATTAAACACTGAAGATGAGGGGATGGATTTGATTGTCAAACTCTTTCACTGGAAATTTGTACGAACAATTTTGAAAAACCTCTTGCAGATGTGCCCGAGACATTCTCCTTGGAAACAGAGACAGGACTGTGGAACTTCTCAAAGTCCCTTTTAACTCTTCTAGTTTTTACCTCACACTTGTGCACTAACAGCTCATCTTTGTCTCTTGGATGTCCCTGGACTTGACATCAGCACTGAGCAATTCTGCTTCTGGTCTTA
This sequence comes from Anthoscopus minutus, assembly GCA_013399455.1. NCBI lineage: Eukaryota > Metazoa > Chordata > Aves > Passeriformes > Paridae > Anthoscopus > Anthoscopus minutus. Next base: position 2,181 of record VWYI01044753.1, on the reverse strand, counting down.
CCTTCCAAATGCCCTGTTGGCTGTGTCTTTAATTTGAATTTGGATGATGGCATGAGACCGAGAGGAATCTGAGTTAACTCCAGTAGCTCCTGTGCTACGTTCTTTTCCCCCCTTCAAAATCACCTGCAAAATAAGGGGAACAAAAATCCAAGTGAATTGTAAATAAAACTACAACCTGTCAGAAAAAGATCTTGTTCTCCAAAGCTGAAGAAACATTGTGACAAAAGGTTCATTATAGACTTAAAATTTGGTGCAAGGCAATAGAGACTGAATCCCTTCCAATATTTCTTTCAGAGCTTTGTGCATGGACTTGCTTGTAGTGACACTACAGAGCTTATAGAGCACACTGTAAATAAGCATCTGTTTTATCACACTCACTCATATTTTCAAAATATCTAAATTATAAAATTAAATTTTTTCTTATATTGCTGGCATACTTTTGTAGTACTATAGACACAGCCTAAGAGATTAATGAGATTGACTATTCTTGGTGTTCATTTAAAATTTTACTTCCTCTTGTAGATGAGTACAGTTATCCAGAAAGTCAAACAACAAGTTATGAACTGCCAAAACCTTTCTAAATTTTCAAAACTAAAAAAAAAATATTATGCCAGAGTAAAGGAACAAAGTTAAAAGATTAATTACACTCAGCACAACAATAAAATAAGAAAAGGAAGGACGGCAAGGCAGAAGGACAAAGGCTTCTTCAAGATACAGATCTGGATAATTCTTTTTTGAAAACTTTAAAGGACTGTTGCAGAAAGTCTAGCATTGACTGCAGCATGGCATTCATTGAACATCACTAATTGCTGGTTGCAAGAAAAAATTAAAATATTGCCTAGCAAGATCAATACATTCTCAGCCGACAGATGCAAATTATTCATGCTTTTCAGTGGCCAGTCCTCAATGAGCAACATTACCAACGACTGTAGCTTCTGAGCTTTATATCAGTGCTAAGTGCAGCTAATTTCTGAATCAAAGCCAACATCAATGAGTAGTGAATAATCAGGGATGTTCTCAAAACTCTTTCCATATATCTGTTGCAGAATACTCAGAAGTTCTGAGTCAAGCAAGTGACATTTCTGTGTTCAAAAGGGCCTGTGAACAATCTAATTTTTTCCCCCAAGATATCTGTAAGAATTAAGTAATTTAATAGCTCTTCTGTGTGTGGAATGTGATAATACCAAAGATCTGTAAATAAACCATATAGTAAATTTGCACTCTAACTTGCAGATGCATCACCAGCTTGTCCTGAAGCTTGGAGTTAATGGAAAGACAAACAACTAAATTAAGAGCAATATAAGTGGACAATACTATAACAATTTTAATGAGTCAATTACAATATCAGGCACTTGTAACTGACACTTCCTTACCAAAAAAAAAATTAAACTATGAAAAGTCAGGCTAAACAGAAAGTAGATTTAATCAGCTTGCTCGTTGAAGGACAACACAGAAAATTTGCCAGTGTTCTTTTATGGCTCAGCCAGGTAGGGAAGGAAAACTGAAGCCTTGTTCATGGTGAATGTCAGCTACTGTTTAAAGATCTTAATTTTACTTGGCTGATATCATGCACACATGTAAACAGTACTTTAATCCTATTTCAGACAAATATCTCAATGTTAAGTATTTTCTAATTTCTGTTTCTAATAATTGTCAAATTTATCTATTCTGTGCCAAACCCATGTATTGTTTACATACAAAAATCTAAGTTCATAGAAGCCCCCAAGATACCACACTGGGAGAAAATACATATCCAGCTTTTAAGGTCCCTTACTGGGACATTATTTAACTTTAGGAATCTTTCCCTAAGGAACGGCAGCAGAAG
>VWYI01044752.1:70950-126937 GCA_013399455.1 Anthoscopus minutus | reverse complement strand
GGCCGGGGCGGGCCGGGGCGGGGCGGCGCGGGGGCGGGCGGGCACGGACAGGACGGGACAGGACAGTGCCTCTTCCCCGCACGGCCGGGACAGCGACGCCGAGGCTCCCGGCTTGCAGCCGCCCCGCCATGGCTCTCAGCTCCGAGCGGCTCTTCGACTCGCTGGGACATTTCGGCAGGTACTGGGGGTGCCCCGCGCACGCCGCTGTCACACCCGGACATCCCCGTGCGGGGACTGATGGCTGCCCGCGCTGGCCGGGTGTCACGGCTGCCCCAGGGGTGACAGCGTGCGCCCGTGTGTTCCTGGCATCGCCCACGCTGCAGGGCGCTCCCTCGGACGCGCACGGGCTGCCGCACCGACACATGCACGGGGCTGTCACACGCACACAGAAATGACACAGGGGCACACCGCATCGCGCTGTAGGAGCTCACACGAAACAGACAAGCGCTGCTGCTTGTATTTGCAGCACTCGACACCCCGCCACGCACGTTTGCACACACAGGCAGCGCTCCGCGCGTGTGCGCGCTCGGACTGTGCCGCGCATCCCCGTGTGCGCCGCGCTCGCACGGGCGCCCACGCTGCGCCCGTTCCCGCATGGCCCCACAGACCTGCCGGCACCCACGTGCGTGCGGCCACCCGGTCATGGCCATGCACTCTTAGACACTTCAAACTGACGCGTTTCTTGCACGTGTGAGCGCACACACACAGGCACAGACACACACAGCCCCAGGGTCTGGAACAGCCCGTGCGCTTCAGGGGTGACAGAAGGGCATAAGCAGCATGTAGGAGAGCACTGAGCGACACTCAGGCTGTTTCTGCTGAGGGTCACGGGGTTGTTGAGTGCAAGAGATGATGTCGTTTTTATTGAGGCTGGGTTTGTTGCCTGTGTTACGTGGATATGGAGTATGTGCACATATCCTTATCAGCAAGGGTTTACCTGCACGGTGAATGACGTGTGCACGGTGGCGGGTTTCCTTTGATGTGCTCTGTGGCTGTGGGGTGTGTGCGTGTACAGAGGCCTGGGTTTGCTGGATGGATATACAGACATGGTGTGTGTGTGTGTTTGTTTATGCTTCTGTAGTTCTGGATGCAGAGCTGGCATCTGAGACCGCTTGTAGCGGGTAATGGAGAAATGTTAGGCAAGGAAATTAAGTTTTAGAGGATATGAGTATAAAGGCTGATGGGTGCACATCCTCATAGTGAGTTCTCTCCTGCACTTCCATGATGGGCTGATCATCATGGGGTTTGCAGGCACACGCTCCTCGGAGCAGATGGCTGGAATAGACCCATGTGTCACAATCTGGCTACAAGTTCAAGCTGTTGAATTGCAGTGTTGTGCTTTCTAGCTCAGTGACCAGTGAGCCAGCCTAATCCACAATGTTGATCTTCTCTCAGGGGCAGGCAGGAGCGGCATTTTGGACAAAGCCTGGGAGCTCCTTGTAATGGTTGAAGTACCTGAACTGCATCAGGAGAGGCTCTTAATATCATGTGCAAGCAGTAGTGGTGGGTATCAATAGCCTCTTCAGATGGTTAGGATGGCAAGACATTTTCTTGCCTAAGTGGCAGCTATGCTTAAAATCAGATATTTGGCTAAGTTGTGACTTATAGGCATGTGTATCTGAACAAAATCTCATTTGTTATCAATTCTGGGTCATAAACAAAAATACCTTGTTCTGTGTGAACTAGGAGAGAAATCCTAGCAATCAGCTGATTTTGCTGCTGCTGTTGTTCCTGTTTTGTGCGCTCTTTGTGGAAAGCAGGCACTTGACACTGAATACTGAAATAACACAAAGTAGTTCTTTTTAATTACTGGAGTAGCTTTCCTACTTGAGAACACTCATCAATACTTTAGATCAAGCTTTCAAAACTACTCCTTGCAATTAAAAGGAGACCAATCCTACAGCAATAACGTGACATCTAGGGACCAGGTTATTTGAGATGCAGTTCAATAGGAGCTGCTCTAAGTTTAGGAGCTTTGAGATGAGATGCGGGTGACCAAAATTTGCATAGTCCTGTTAGACTTATGGCTGAGATTTCAAAGGCCACACTGTGATATAGTATAACAGTAAGTATAATAACATCTTAAGGTTGGTGGAGCTATTTAAAAATATTGAAAAAAACTATTTTTAATCCCTTGATAGTGCTAGATAGTGCTAGATTTCATATAGTGCTTATTTCATATGAATAGTTGTTCATAACTGTAACCATTGAGTTAGCTCTGTTGAGTTTGCAGCATCCTGGCACTGAGAGATAATCAGTGGTTCCTTTCTTCAGTTCAAGCAATTCCCATAAGGCCCATATAACCTATGCACTATTTATAGATTCTATGGATTTGACACTGTCAGATTCTGAGCAATCCAAGCATGACTGTTAGTATTTTGAGACTGTTTTGATTTTCTTAAAATCTGACAGATGCAGTAGAGAATGAGCAGCTGTTCATACATATATAAATATGGAGAGAGTGTGTATGCATTTTGTATATATGTAATATATAATATATAGATATGTAGAAGTTATTAATATACAGATAATACATACATTATTAATATACAGATAATATATAAAGCTTTCACATTGATAAAGATTGTGAATTTTACAGAATTGACATTTACATGGATGCTGACATTATTTTGCTTGCCATTTGGGCTGTCTTTCACAAATCACAGTGATGTCATTGTTCTCAATAGGGTCTTCAGGCATGCATGAACAACCATAAAAATGTAATGGCTCCTGTAGCCTGTATGCCATTAAAGAAGACTTTATGCCTCTATTTGAATTTGGGCATGGGTAGCATCTGTGGCCTATAAATTCAAGAAGGTTGTTTTAAACATTGTTCTTGAGCCTGTCTGTGGAGCATGAGATCACTGGTCACTATTGCAGAGAGTGGATGACAGACAAATAGTGCTGCCTGACGCAGATGGCCTCATCACTAAAGGGTTGCCAAGCCTTAAAGCTCCCCATTTACCTGCAGTGAACTGCACCCTTCTCCCATGCAGCATATCCTGCCAGACTGCACCTATGGGCTCTCTCTCCCAGCCCCCTTCCTCAGCCCCTCTCTGCCCACCCAATCCAACTCCAAAAACCCTCTCAGGGGCCCATCAGGTGCAGTCAGACACTGGCTGTCACTGGCAGGCCCCGTGCTGGGAAAGAGGAGACACGACCAGAGGGCATAAGGTTGGTAGCAAAGTGTGGGCATAGTGAGGTAGGTGAGCTTTAGGAGATGGCTCACACTGCCTGCACATCTAATTCCCAGGTAAACCAAAGGACTTTTAATAACTTCAGTGACTTTAACCTACCAGCATGACACAAAACGTACATATGTGGTTGCTGGTGAGAAACAGGCTGTGTATTCTCTCTGATCTGCACCATGGCAGTGGGCTGAGAGGAGACATGATCTAATCAGGAATAACTGTGTGGAGAGAGATCTGGGGAAGTACTCCTTATGGTAAGTGTGGATGAGCGTAAGGATTTGATTTCCCAGCAGGAATGTCTGGTAGCTCTGAGATGCAGCTTACACGGTATGCAGCGTTTTCCTTGTGATTAACAGTTTTCAAATCTTGGCTTATACTTTAGCTAAAAGCAGGTGGTGAAAATTGTCAGGGAGAGAGAGGAAGATTGGGTATCACTGGCACTATTTCCAGATTTTGTAATGAAGTATTTCCAGAATATTTTAAAAGATCTCCTTTCCTTCTGAAATATTCTTTCACAAAGTTGAGTATGTTACCTAGATTTTCAAATACTGGTTGTATAACTAATACATTTTACTAGCAGCTAGACTATCTAATAAATTAAAAATTACTGCTATTTATCTTTACTGAGATGTTTATGTATTTATTCAGGTTTTGACATCTTTGCACTGTTGTATTCTATGAACTTTTTGCCTGGTCAATGGAGTTGCTACAGTTTGGACTTTAGAAGCAAGCAAACCAAAGATTACTGATGACTGTTGTGAGGAGGAGGGAAGCAGGACAGGCTGCCTGTTTGGAGAGAACAGTCACTTGTTCCAGCCAAACATGGGGTTTAGTACACATTAATACACTTACCAACAGTTTCAACATCTTCTCTTTATTACCCCGGAACTTTTCTAGTGTTTATAGATATATGAAAGAGTCTGCTTAGCTCAACAACTTGCTTGACTTTTGTAGAAATTCTTTGTAGTGGACTTCTACTGACTGCTGGTCAGTGCCGTGGTAGCAATATTTGAGTGGTCAGTGCTAGCTAACACTGTTTCTCTTCTCCCTACTTTGCAGAGCTCTTGGTTCACTTCTAAAGCTCTACACCAAGCAATCTGTCTTCTTTTCACATCTCGGAACTTTTCCAGGCTCCTCTTCTCATGCTTTTGCTCTTATCCTCTCTCTTGTTTCACAGCTCACAGCTCTTGTGATCAGATTACAACTGCAAATTGTGCTGAGTACATGTTACTTCCAGAAATTGTTGGTTTGTATCAAATAACAAGGAGTCACAAGTATCTCAAAGACCATACTCACCACTTCTTTTCACAAAAAGAAAAAAAGAACAGTTTCAAACAATGATTTTTCAAACTCATGTGTTTTACAGATACCTTGAAATGTTCTTTCCCAACAAAAAAATGTTTTTCAAGTGGAGAAGTGTGCTTGTTAGATATGGAAAGAAATTTGTTTTCCTTTTTTAAGCTAGAATGGAGAAGCAGACTATTGTATTCATATTCAGCATTTGAACAGACAAGTTTTAATTAAAAAAAATAGAAACATTACAAGATTTTTTCAAATGCTAATACATTTAGTACTTAGTACATTCTGCACACATTTAATACTTTTAAACAATATAATGTGAATTTCTGTTTAGCCTTTAAGTAGTTTGTCTGAGGATGAACAAAGTGCCATGGTTTGGAGATTGTCTTTTAAAAAAAAATCTTTTTTTTCTCCCTATATGATACCTTATAAACTGGAAAAGTTTATTGCAACATATCTGTAATTCAGTTTTCAAAATGTACTAGTGGACAGCTGTTTGTATTTACTGGAATGTGCCAGACAGAAGAATCTCAAATCTAAGTACTCCTTTGGCTCCTAGTCAGGGGTGGTGTTTGACAGAAATGTTTGATAAGCGTTCTTACAAGCATGCTATATTATAACTTCTGAGCCAGCCTGTGCTCGTTTCAGATGTTCATAGAATGAAACAGGGGTACTTGGCAGCATTTCTTTTTTCCTCCTTTTTTTTTGTGTGTGTATGGGGGAGAATATTTTGCAAATAGTACTTAATCCAGTTGGTTGAAAGGCATCATAATAGCTTTGGAGAACCGAGACAGGCCATGTGTTTTCAGACAGCAAACTCCAGCAGCTTAAACAAAGACCTTATTATCTATGTCTGACTAGGCGAAAGTGGAAATATTCTTAAGATTCAGAACCAAAGCTGGATACTGGCAAGTGCCCCCGGATAATGGTGGCAATGCACCAGCGGCCTGGTCTGCAAGAGGTTCTAACAGCATTTGCTGGGATCCAGGTTGTACTGGGGGCAGTGGAAAGCAAGACCTGCATGGGCAAAAGTGCTCTGCCACAGAACATGCTGGCATTCTCACCCTGGAGGTGGCCTGCCTGTTTCTGACTTGAAAAAGTAGATTTTAGTAAGGGAAGTAGATTATAAAGTAGATTACAGTAATAGAAAGATGACTAAATAAAAGGCAGGATTAAATTGCACCTGTACTATCCATTACTGCTCAAAGGCTAGAACCTGCAGTGCGAGCAACGCTGAAACTTAAAGCTTGCAAATCAATTATGATTTGTAAACCAGACGGCTGAGATTCTCTTCTGAAATGTTGCCAGCCCCCCTGTAGGGTGCCTTCTAAACAAAGTTGTAGCACAGACACAATTATGGCAGCATAAGGCAGTATTCACACATGTCAAGGAGCTGATGATCATTCATCCTGAATGAATGATGATTGTTCCATCCTGAAATATGATGGTGTAAATGAAAATGAAATTCGTAAGGCACTGGACAGTGCATTCCCTATAATACAATGCCTGGGACAGGGATACCATTCCTGTAAAAGCTGTGTCAGTAATTTTCTCATAATATTAGTGATTTTCAGCAGTACTAAGATATCTCAAAGATGGAATAAAATTTTTATTAAAGGTCTTACTCATGGAAATTTTGACTAATTTATTGCAGGAAGTAAAATCATGCAAGTAGAAAACACCTTTAAATTTAGGGCATATTTTGAAGGCCCCAAGAGCCTTTAGCACATTCTGTGACAATTTCTGTGCCACCGTTTTCCTCTACAGAACAGGGATGGTACTGAGATACATACACTGCTGACATTTTATGTGAGGTAGCTTGTGGCATGAAACTATAGCAGCTAAACAAGAACATGAGATGCTCAGCTTTTCAGAAATATGGAAAAAAACAGCGAGTCAGAGAAGATACCAGATGAGGTAGCTATATCTTGGTTACAATTGCAAGACTGGAAAAAGTGTGATGACAAACTGCAGAAGACAGGTTTACAAGTCCTAATAATGATTGTTGATTTGTCAGATTGTCTGTACACTAGGAGATAAATCTTAGCTGTATTTGGAAAATACTGAAATTGCCTAGAGAACTAATGTATACAGATGGCCAAACTATAGTGTTCACCTCATGCAGAGCAGATGTTCTTTGGAAATCACATGTGAAAATATGATTTGAGGAATCTAGAAGCACCATCTGTTGGTTCATATACTGAAATGTTTTCAGAGAAAATGTTTTCATCAAGAGGTGAAGTCAGGTTTCCTCTTCCCATTGTCTGGAGGCATTACCACTAGGTAGCTACATCAGAGATGTGGTGCTGAAGCAAGAATACAGGACAAGCCCTGAAGAATAGATGGAAAAGGCCAATAAGGCAGCAAGAAGTAGAAAAGAAGTGCTGAAAAAGTGCTTCAAAGAACCGGGAATAATTTGCTGCTCTATAAAGAGCAATCAGCACCACACTTTGGATGGAGTTCAGTGCCATTTAACTGCATTATATCCACGATGGCCTGAAGTTTTCCAGCTGTATTGTGACTTCATTATCCTCTCTAAATTGTGAAAGAGATATGGAAGCATCTGAGTTCCTGCCTGAAACATCTGTAAAAGTCTATTTTAGCTCTGTGGGGAATCAGCTGTCCAAAACAAAGCACTAGTGAGCTCATCTCAGTGTCTTTACAGGCCTGTAGTGGAAACTTCAGACATCTCAGTTAAGTCACCTTGTCCAGGGGGAGAATTGGACCATTAAGGGCATGACCCATTTGTCTTGTTCCCACTATGTGGTTTAGGACAAGGTAAATCCCAGTTTGTGGTTCCTCACTAAGTGGAAAGGGGCTCTAGAGAATAGTATAGATGTATATGGTTTGCATACGGTATACATTATATTCTATCTAAGTGAACTGTAAGCATGGTGAAGTTATACTGATGATATCCCATTTCATTTAAATAATTTATATTTATGTATTATATTCCAGAACAAATTGTTGTTTGATCTTTTTTGCCTGTATCTTTAGAGCTGGTGTATATCAGCAGAGCTGTGAATACCATAAAGGTGCTAAAGCTCCACCTTTCTGAGAGAGATAATTCATGTGAGTTCCAAGTTCAGAGAAACTGGAGACTCGTCTCATTTACACCTGTATTTTAGGTTCCTCAAAGAACTGTTATCTTTTGTACATCAGTGTAGCCAACCTCAGAGGGGGCAGTTGGTACAAAAGTAGATTTATGTAGAAGAATCCTGGTAGGTCTGAGCAGAATTCAGCTTCTTTATTTTGTGGAGAATGGGACCTCTAAAATGCTTGTAAATATTAATGTACAGTTAGAATATAGGATTATTCCAGATCATGCTCTTGTATGAGATACCATAAGAGAAAGACTGAAGGAAAGAACTTGACAGTACTGTGAATGTAAAGAATGGGTTATACATTTGCAGTGAAGAGGAACGGTTTGGAGGCAAGCTGAACCATGAGTCTGCAAAAGAAGCTGAAAGTCCTCATGCTATCAGTAGCCATCTTTTCTGTGGGTTTAGAGGTAGCTTGCCTTGCCTTGGAGAAGATGTGCTATCAGGGCTACTAACCTGAGCCTTCCCAAGAGCTCTTGAGTGATTGGTGAACATCAGCAGAGACTCCTGAAGAGAGAGGAAGAAAGGAGATACGTTTTACTCCTCTACCATGTCCTAACTGGGTTGAAACAAAGCCTGTAGAAGCCTTTTTTAAATAGTCAAGCTGCTCTGTTACGGAGAGGAAGAAGAGCTGTCAGTGTGGAGGCTGTTTTATTTCTCATGTAGAACATAACCACTAAATACAGGTGTACTTAAACAATTCCAGAAGCTAAACCATTTTTAACAGAAGAAAATACTTTGACCTTGCCATACTCTGCATTAAATTGAATTCCTTTCTTCAATCTGAGGAGTTATAGAATTGAAAATGCAGGATTCCGGATAGGTAGGATTGCAACTGGCAGTATTATCTTCAACAGAAAAGAATCTGTGGCTGACACTGAGTTGCATTTTCTGAAGTTATGCCTTGATTTACATGTTGACTATGTCCCAGATTTTAGAAGACAGAGTTATCTGACACTTAACTCCCTTACTGTAACATCTTGTTAAGTGGTATTTTTTTTAAATGAAATGTTAAAAAAAAACTGATAGAGCAAAGGTATCCACTTCAGCTTTTCTGTTTTGCTCTTGATGAAGAGTCACTATGGTGAATGTCAGAATTAACAAAGAATATTGTTGAGAGTTGCAAATAGTGCCAGGGAGAGTAAAATGGCATATTATCTAGTTAAAACTGCTTTATGTAACCCATAGAAGTACACTAAATTACCTTAACCATATAACCATATAACCTGCAAAAGTAATGCTATGGATAAAATCACTGCTTATATTAAGGAAGATTGACAGAATGGAGCAACCCAAAATTCCATGATATTTCTCTCAAGTATTTACAGAAATGATTTAAACATTCTTTGATCCATAGAGATAATGTTCCATATTATTTCTAACTGAAAACTCCAAAAATACTCCTGTGTACAGGAACAGCTACATACATTCCCTAGGAAAGTGATGCCCAGTGTCCTTAAATTAATTACACAGACTTCTCACTTGTTTTACATTTTTCCATGAGAACTTTCAAAAACCTGTAAGAATGAGTAATCTTACAATCATTTTCCAGGCAGGAATGAATTAAATTTCAAATGTAGAAATTTAAAAACTTGGGTAGTATGCTTAACAATGTGTGGCATTGTGTGAAGAGAATTTATATAGAACTTTTACTGAAAATTATCTGTCTGTATTCAAATCTTCCTAGGTGTGACTATAAATAGGAAACAACAACAAAAAAAGAGTTCCTAAAAGGAATAATGTAACTATGACAACTGTAAGGCTTAATTACTTTGTGAATTAATCTTTAAAAAATAGATTACTCATTGCTTCAGAATAGGCAGTTTTCGCCACTCTGAAGTAGATACTCAATTCATGTATTTGTACTGTCAGCTGCAGCAGATTCAAAGTTTTGCAGAAGAAATATGTCAATAGAATAACAATGGAGTGAGAATGTAATTAATATGGCAACCAGTTAGTTTTATTTCAGGATTATAAACAGGAAAAAAAAAGGTAAAATAAATATAAGCTGGTTTGAACAAATTTAGTCCATTGTGTCAGCAATGTAACCAGCAGAAAACATCTGATTTCCTAAATGGGAAAGGAAGAATGAAATATAACTGTTTATACATGAAGTACTGTCTGTGTCTATAGTTAGATGGAATCTCAATAAAAACACTTAGACACTTTACAGATTATGATGTGAAATCATTTGCATGTGTAAGATGATGGAAACTGTACAGTGTGGAAGGGAATGAAATACCTAATTTGGTTTTGTCCACAAAACAGAGATTGACCAAAAGAAAACAGTGTCACCAGAGAAACTGGAATTGAGCTTTCCCTGTGACAAGTAATGCTAGTAATATATCATGCAGAGTACATGCTAATTTTCTAAATGATAGATGTTTATAGAAATGCCATTCCTGGAATAGAAACTTCCAAGTATAGAGCCTGAAGTGTTACTACTGTTCAAGTATAACCACTCTGCTGTGTAACACTAGTTCAAATAATTCCAAAACAAAGCTAAATTGCTTTCTAACTGCATGGTCATGCTCTTTCTTAGTTAAATTACCTGGTATATGTCCTTAATACATGTAAAGCAGAAAGAGCAAGTGGGTAACTAGAATAAAAAATGCTGACTCCAGTGCTGGAATTGCTGTTGCTCCCAGTGATGTGTTCTCCCTTAATCAGAGGTTCCTTTCTCAGGAAAGCTGAGTGGAATTATGTGTACCTTGGTTGCTTGAGTGCAAATCCAGAGCCTCTGTGTCTTTCCCAGTTTCACAGCCATTTGAATGAGAAGGTTGGGAGCTGGGCTGGAGTGGCTGAGCCATGGTCACACCATCTTCCTGCCTGGCTCTCCCCTGGGGACAGTCACCCTTGGCAGAGGGGCACCAAGAAACACCGGGGCATCTGTAGCAGCAGCTCCCTTTCAGCTGTGCATAGCTGTCCATAGGTGAGAGCTGTGCTACTAAACTGTTGAAACCCAGCAATATTTATTATTTTGTCAGAGGTGATGACAGGAAACTTATGTGCCTCATTTAAATAGTCAGAAATGAAGAACTGCAGAACTGTTCTGTGAAGTTTAAAAAAAAAAAAAATATATATATATATGACCCTTAATTCTGTAGCACTGTTTCTTTACTTTCATTCTGATGTAACTTCCTTCATCTAAGCTATCATACCAAATGCAGAATAGTGAGCAGCCCAATGTATTTTTCTTCTTGACTCTGGTGAAAAAATGCTGGACTTGTCTTAATCAAAGGCAGATGTTCATAAGCTTAATGGGGTGGAAGTGAATTCTTCAGAGGAACAGTTTTAAATGTACGAGTGATTTGGTGTCTAATGTTTGGTGACTGCACATTGTTGCACACATTGTCATCAATGATGATAATATATAATTCCTGGGATCTTCCTGATCTCCACAGTTTTCTTTATTCCTGTAGCATCTGTGCTATTGATAGGTTTAAGCTGGACATTCAACACAGCATCTTCTGCTTCTGAAAACAAATTCTGAAAATAACCATGTGGTCTGAGACTCTCAGCATAGTTCAAACTGCCTTTAGGAGGGAAGGAAGTTTATTCTTGACACCATAAGTCAAATAAGGCTGTGTATGTTGCATATTTAAGGCTGCTTCCAAATCTGTGTCTCTGCACCATAGCAAAAATACTCTTGAGTCACATTCAGTTCCTTTCCTCTCAAAAGATAAATGTGGAAGTGCATTGTAGCTTTTTGGTTTAGAGTGGAAAGAATGCTGAATGGCTTTTCTCACATGAAAAAAACCAAAACAAACCCACCCAACCCAGAATTTAATACAGAGGTTAAAGTGGCTACTGAACACAAAATCTTTCAAAAATAGTAAATATCTGGAAATTTCTTTCCACTGAATCCATCCTGTTGAGTGTACACTGCACAACAAAAACATACTGTGTTTTCTGACTTAAGCAACTCACAAATGAGGTCGTTGAGAAGACAGGCAGTAAAAATAGTTCTTGAAAAGCCTGTGGAATAGTACAAATCTTTTGCTAATCACAGAATGGTTTTGTAAGTCTATGCTACACCAAAATGATTTTACATGTTTGTATTAGATTTTGATGAGTATCTCATAATTTCACCTCTTCTCTTTTTGATGAACAAACAAGGAAATCAGAATCCTATTTTATTTTACATTAAGTTAGTGTCCAACAACAAGTTTTGTCCTTTCTGTACTCTGCAATAACTGACTATGCTAAAAGTACTCTGAGGCTGGGGATTTATTCTCTAACATATATGTGGCAATGTGCACTAAAAGTATTTTTTGCATGCCAGATGCACCACTTTTCCAAGTGGCTGGTGTGGATAATTTGCATGGATGCAATATTAGACTGACCAACTAGTCTAGCTTGTTGGGTTTATGTTTCTTTTTTTCTTAATTTCGTATCTAGACTTTTTATTCAAATCCGATCAGCTTGCCAAATAAGTTCACAGATGGTCCACAAAAAAAGTACCACCACAGCTGAGGCTGGAGTGCGCTGTGTCTCAAGGGGGGGAATAAAAAGTGGCAAAAGAGAAGAGAGAAAATATCTTGCAGTTACAGTGCCAAAGAGATGTTGTGTCACGAGACTACAGCCAGAGCAACAGTGGTCTGAGATCTAGTTCATTGTGTTTATGGAATAGTATTTCTTATATTCAGGTATTGACATGATATTACCAGTGATCTTACTGATTACTTACTGATCTTAAAATTTGTGCAGAGGAAATAGAAAATGCAAAAGTATTTTTTTACCATAAGCTGCAAACTGAAAAAAAAAGACTGTGGAGAAATATCACAAATATTTTAAGAGAGACTGGAACATTTTCATGTTGTGTCTTGCTCAAGCTTATGTCAAGACAATTTTAGGCTCATTTGACTTCTGGAATTCAGTAAGCACCTCTATACTGGAGCAGTAACCTATAAAATCTTCTTGACTTCTATATTTGACACTTCTGGCAAGAGTGATAAAATGTACTTGCCAAATAATTATTTCCTGTGGCAAGTCACCGAAGAGATGGAAAAACACTGAGAGAAATTATCATACCTTTTAGGACAGTTGTCATGTTCACAGAACTTTTTTTTTAAATGGCAAAAAGTGGGTTTTTTTAAAAGGAAAACATATCTTTAAGATAGGTTATTGAAAATGACTGTTTGCAACAATATATGTTGTATAATCTGTTATGTGTATGTGAAGATGACTGGTACCTAAAGCCCTATTGTCAAAATCTGCCCTTTCTGAGATCAGTCCAGGAAAATAAATCATAGAATCTGCATTCTTTTGGTGAATTTCTATACTATTTTTTGCTTTTGCAATTATATTTTCTTACCTTTTTGATGCATGAACAACAGTATTACTTTATTCAGGGAAATTTAACTTTTAAAATTGAGTTTGGTGTGGTTAATAAAGGGACTATAGTATATCTTTTTATGCAACAGAGAAATTTAAGGTCAGTAATAAAGGACTTTCTTATCGGTTTAGTGTTCTTAATTAAGATTTTGGGGAAAAGGTTAATAATTTACAGTAGGGAGCAAGGACAGCCTAGACTTTACCCTGTGCCTCAGGGTCAGAGAAGTGGGTGACCTGTATATGTTGTGCTGTGACCTCCTGGCCCAGCACAGCATCCAGGGGGCTGCTCTGGGCTGCCACAAAGGCCACAGGCTGCTCAGCCACCGCATGACCACGGGCCAAGGAAGTGTCCCAGGGCTCTGAGACTGGGGCAGGGCTTCCAAATGGCCACAGCACAGGGTCTGAGATACAACTCATGCACCCAGGGCTTCAAAGGGAAGCATCCCAGATGGCAACAGAGGAGGCAGCAGCTCTATGCTCCTCTCTGCTCAGCACTCTCTGCCACTCCAGTCTCTGTTCCAGCAACCCTTCTGTCTGCCCTGAGGCCGGACCTGTGTCTTTGTCCATTTTCAATCTCCAGCTGTTCTGGAAAGCAAAATTCCATGAGCCCGTAGTATTCTCCCATCCCTGCATACTTACCTTCCTACATCCCTACATATTGACCTCCTTACACACTTTTCATTCTTTCCCTGTGTTGTCCCTAATGATCCAATTGATTCCCCTTTGGTAACTATATAGGTTAAGGAATTTCCTGGCATTTATACCACTGGTCTTTCTGGCAGAAAAGCTCTTCCTACCCACAGGAGATTGCCAGAAGCTGCTAAGGTTGCCCTTTTCAGGATCAGTGGGAATGCTGTTAAAACACCGCTTTATTCAGCAGTGGATTTTGCCTTCACAGCAAAACAGGGTTTTCAGGATAGTTTTTGTGTGTTTTGTATATACAAAAATATGCACATACAGAGTATATACAGAGAGAGGCTTAGCCAGCCCAGTGTGGAATTTTACTGGAGAGAGCAGTAAATAGTTTTTGCAGGCAGGGAAGCAGCCTGTTAGTGTGGTGCAGAGTGCCTTCAGACCCTGGTACTTCCAAATGCTTTTCTAACTTCACATGAGGCCTAATTCCCCACTATTCCAGCTCCCCCTGCCTGCTCCTTGGCTCTTTTTATTGAGCAGGTAGAAGTGAAAAATTGCAGTTTAGTCCTTCTGCAAAATTCTGAGCAAAATGGTCATTTTGCTGTAAAAACACATTTTCCCATTCTTAAATGAAGCCATATTCAGCATAAATTATGTCTGTTAATGTATATCTGGTATTCTGGTTTTGTGTTTGCTTAGCATTGCTGCTGCAAATTTGGTGAGAAAAATAATTGTGCTACAGAGTGGATTTCTTTGTTGTAACTGAATAAGATTTTCATAACATTGAAAATGGAAGGATATTTTAACAAGAATAAGCTATCTCTGATTGTATATTAAACCCTTGAAAGATGGGTGAAATATTGTATGACAGACATTTCTTTAAAATGAATCCTTTATTGCTTTTTACAGAGGTAGAAAGGAAGAAAGGACACAAAGAAACAGACTGTAGATTGTATGATTGTAGGCAGTAACAGGAGGAGAAGGAGGAGGAGAACTGAAAATTCTATACAATGAAGTGATAAAAGGAAAGGAAGATTTATTCAAGGTTGCACCAGGGTGTTTTATAAGCTAATAATAGTCTTATATTTGAAAAGAGGACATGGAGATTAGATTTAATGAGAAACTTTCCAACAGAAAGATTTGACAAGTGGAGCAATCTGTCAAAATGGTCATTGAAGTATGAGCCCAAGAAACGTTCAGGAAGATATAAAACTCTCAAGGGAGCAGTGAGAACAGAGATTAGCTAGACCTGTTCATAGCTCTGGTGATACTGTTGGGCTTTGAATTTATAAAAATCTGTGTAGTGCATTGTTTCATGCCATCTTCTCAGACTGTCCTAAAAAGTTATCTTCCTTCAAGCCTCTCTGACAAAAAAAGGCATAGATCTATTTTTCCTACTCACTCTTACTGAGATGAAGATAAATGATGATCCTGATATTTCTTGTATTGCAAGAACTAATTAGGAGACTCAAGAAGTGTGCGTGGGAGTTTGAAATTATTTCATTCCCCCTCTCTCTCAGAAATACCAAGTGGATTATTTGACACTGCAATTTTCTAATGCATAATGAAAGATATGGCAAATACTGGGGATTCTGGTTCCAAGCATGCTAATTTTTACTAGCTAGTAAACGTGTGACAGCTTCTAGGTGTTTAATTTACTATTATCTTTTTCTAACCTTCTTCATTCTGCAACAGTAGCCTGGATTATTGAATTTGATTGCTCTCTGCTATTTTTAAAATGAGTTTGTGTCTTTTGATTGGAACAGTTTAAAATAAAACTAGAGAAGAGGAATTAAAAAACATTGTTGACCATATTTTTCTGCATCAATAGTGTCCCAAGGGTTACATTTCAAAATAACCTTTGCTTTTTTTATGGTCTGAGATAGCTCAAACACTTTTCAGAGATGTTTCAGCCTTGCTTTGATCTGTGGCTAGCTACTTAATCCCCAAGAAGCTGTTCTCTTGAGAGAATTGATAGACTTACAGGGTAGCTGTGGTTATGTTCAGTTTCTCCTGACCATATCTCTTGGTTTTGTTCAGGAACAAGCAGCACAGCACCTGTGTGAGGATTGCCTTGCAATATCCTCTAGAGGGAAGTGGAGCCAGATTTTGAGCTGTCACGGTGGGTTTAGCAATTCAACTCCTCAGGCTGCTGTAGGAAAGTCAATAGAGCTGTTAGTCAAGAGAAAGGGGCATAAAAAGCACTGCAGCAGAACAACAGCAATGTCAAATGCCATTGGAAGGACAAGATAGGCCACTGGGTTTACATTTACTGAGGAAAGAAAGAATAATGAAGATAAAAAGGTGGAGGGGAATGTGGATGGTGAATGGAGGTGCGTTTTACAAGAGAACTGTTTTATTGGAAAGGTTAGTTGGGTATTGAGACAATGTAGCCAGTAAATTCTGCTTCAATACTTTACTTATAGATAGTTTCAAAATTATTTAGAAATGTTGATGATGGATTTAAAAGTCCTAGACTATGTACTATTGAGATCTGTATTACGGGAATTCAAGGCTAGATTAGATTCATTTTGGAGAAGAGTATCTAGAGGCTGCATTTGTTACAGGGGTTGGAATTGCTCTGGCTTTTCCCAAAAGACATTTCAAGGTAATTGGTTGTAGACATTATTTCCTATAACTTCAGCAGAGATAGCCTCTGATCATATAAAAAAAAATCTGCTATTTGTTTCACACTGCCAAGGCCTGCTGTATACTGCAGTAGGAATGTATGTATAGAAGCCTACTGAATACTTCCTCAAATTATTGCAATTGATTTGCCTTCAGGAAATGAAAAAGAGAGGAGAACAAAAGCTATTTTGTTTTTTCTGAACAGATGTTGTACTAATAATATGCATAATTTAAACATTTAATTGAGAAAATGACTCCTTTTGCTTAAATTATCAGAAACTGTCCAGAATTTGCATACAGTGACACTAGAGTTCATTGCAAGTCTTTTGAAATTCTGAATACATGTGCAATTTCTATGCTAAGATTTACTTGCATCTCAAGCAAGTTTTAAAAGCTGTTAAAATGCCAAAATTCAGGCTATGCATAAAACATTCTTTTACTAGGTTTGCTTTATGATACAATCTTTAATGGATAACTGCACACTCTCTTTAAGCCAAAACCCAACCCAGTTCAGAGCTCTGTTTTGGTACAAAACATTTCACACTGTTGAGATTCTATCTTCTACATGTGTCTACATGTATTCTCTCTTTGTCTTTTGGCTGCAATAAAGAGAGATGGCAAATAGATGGAACACAGCTATAGAGATACAATTGGAGGGGTGTAATATGTTTGGTTTGTTTTATTTGATGCACATATCTCTATCCCTAAGAACCCGAGGATGCAACATTTTGGTTTTTCTAACCATTCAAGTAATCTAATTTTAAGGGGATGTGCTACAGAGAGTTGGAGGGTGGAAGGTTGCTTCAGACTACATGCTTAAGGTCAGAATTGTTTCATTTTCAATGGTCTTCTCTGTATGACTGAACACATAACTAAGAGCAGCACTCATTTCTTAACAATAGATTACTGCAGATCTTTTTCTCATCGTTGGTCTCTTGCAGAGCTTAGCTAATACTGAAGCAGCACCACAGAACAAAAACACTAGAGACATTAATGATATCTCCATTTACTGATCTACCCAAACAATTATGCTGAATATTTTTTTCCATGTATAGAGGGCTTTTCCTCAGTAAAATGTTTTCTTTCCCTTTACAGATTTCAAGCATGTGTTTATTTTGCATCTGTCTTTCAAGCTATGTCATGTGGTATCCATTACTTAGCATCTGTGTTCATGGCTGTCACTCCTAACTTTGTATGTGGGTTCCCTGGAAATGTGAGTAGTGTTCTTTTCCACAACTCCTCTGCATCAAGTATAGAGGACATCTGGACACTGTGGACATCAGCAGAAAATTACATTGTAGTCCAACTGGAAAATGGAGAAATTTGGGAACTTGATCAATGCAGCAGGTCCAAACGAGAACTCAGTTTGGATCTGGCATACGAATACAAAGGCAACAAGTCTGTGTTTCCTTGTTCTGATGGATTTCTCTATGATGATACAAAGTGGAGGAGCACTGTTGTTACCCAGTGGGATCTGGTCTGTGACCGAGAATGGCTTGCAAAATTAATCCAGCCTACGTTCATGCTTGGAGTCTTGATTGGAGCAGTGATTTTTGGTGACATTGCTGACAGGTAAAGTGCTATCCTCTTAAAATTGTAGCTTCAGACTACAGTAACTCTATGTGTATCTACCTGTTTTTATTGTTTCCATTCATTGTGTATTCCTAACTACATATGCAACATTCAGGAGTTTGGATATTGCTTTATTCACAGATCTGTTTAAGTTGGTTTCATTTTCCTATAACAAGAACTAATTTTAAAATGTATTCTTAAGTAATTTACTTTTAAAACTTTTTCATACTTCATCATCCATTCTTCTAGGCCTTGATCCCTGAAATTGCCCTGTGCAGCTAGTATTTGCCTTTCAATTTTTATTTATTTGTTTGTTTGTTTACTGATTTTGACAGGAATAGCAATAGCTCATTGTAATAACAATGATAAGACCTTGGAATAGATTTTCACCTCATTTTTCATGAGAAGAAGTTCTTCATGGAAATGCAGATTTTTATTTTGGGATATGAAGCTGAAGGACTACTAGAAGGTTAAATATCATATATTTGAAAATCACCTTTCCTAACCTCTGTCATGAGTAGTGCTCAATGGGGCTGATACAAAGACTTCGAGGGTTTAATCAAACCCCACCTTCATAAAATAAACACCGATATACTATTTTCCCTTGCTGTCCAACTGTAGATTTTCCCTGAAAAATTAGCTTAAAATTCAGTCTCTTGAAAGCTCGTGAACATAAGAGGAAAAATAGGTGTAGGTGAGCTGTGCTGTAACTTCACTTATTTACCAGCATGTACAAAGTTCTGTTTGAGCACGAGGTGCATCAGTCCTGGGGGACTTGATCCAAGTAGTCTCTTGCTCACAGTTCCAAGGCCCATTGCCATCCAAGGCTTCCTCCCTGGAGGAGGTTTTTTCTCAGATCATGCACTGAAATCCAGCATCAGAGCTGGTCTCAGAAGCAGCAGTGAGCCTCAAGTTATACATCTGTGGCTCCCTGCCTCAGCTGGCTTTTTCTCTCAACACAAAACAGACATATTTTTGCCTCAGAAGAGCACCCAGCCATGCCCATCTGTCCATATGATAATCAAATATCCAAGCTATGTTCAACTTAGGTTTGCCTTGGGTACTTTCTGTACCTGTGCTGTGCTTTGAAGGCTGGTTTAGCATTATTTATGCCTTTCTGTAAAGGAGCTTTTTGACTGACAGTTCTGTTGGGTGGACAGTGACGTTTCATCCCACATCTAACACTGTAAGCAGAACAAGGAGATCAGGCAGGCATTTTCTGATCAGGTTGTTTTCTGATTTTCCTTCATTAGCACAACACTACAGTGTGACAGTCACAACATGGGAATGCAAAAGCAGTTATGAACTTCTTTTTTTTTAATTTGGCTTTCAGAACACATGGAATCAATCTGCCTCCAAATTCCAGGCATTGTAAAACTATTTAATACAAAACCAGAATATAATGGCAACATCTGTTTTAAGTCCCTTTAAAGAATTCATAACTTTATTAATTAATACTTGGGCATGATTTATAAAGTTAGGATTGTATTGTTTTCATTTCCATTAATTCAACCCATGGACAAACAGTTAAGATAATACACACATTTTGAGTTGCAGATTTACAACTGCAGAATTTACAGCTGAAAGTTATTCTTTTCTGACACATCCTGGCTCATGGGAAATAAGTTTGTGTGTCCCTCCCATTACCAATTAACAGATTTCCCAACAGAAGAGCTCTGATAGCTAAGACTTATTGGGATCTTATCTGGCTGGGATCAAAGACCAAAACATGGCTCCAGGTCAAGGCTGGAGAAAAGCAGGAGGAATTTTATTGGAGTACAAAATACTCACAGAAAAAAACAGTCCAAAAATCTTCAAACTCTCTGTCTAAAAGTAACATCCCCATTTGTGAAAAGCTGTTTGCAATGGAGGAGATAATAAGAGACCAAGGAATTATTATCAGGGAAGAAAATAATTCCATTCAGTTTGTGTTACAGAGCATTTGTAGATAGAATGTAGTGAATTCCCAATAGAGTCTTGTATATCTACTGCTGAAGCTAGTATTTGACATGATTTTTTTGCCATTAGTTTACTTTCTTTCTGTATTTTTGTGTTTTCATATGCATGCATATGTGCTATCAGAAATCAGAAAATTATAGGGAACTATATGATTGTCAGTTGTTAGAGAATTCAATTTTAAAAAACTGGACAAAGATATGTTACATAAACCTTTCATTACTATCAAAACTGTTTGTTACTTTGACAGAAGGTGGCATGTGTTATCACAGCTAACTTTTGTCAGAAATTATTAACATGATAGATAATATAAAAATCTGAAAAACTGATTTATGTCCTCATAAATAAGAGCAAATTTACCAATCAGTTATGTGGAAGTTAAAACTGGAGGTGAACATATATAATGCTCACTGCACATTGCTTCCATCCAAGAATTGTGGAATGGAAGTTCCATTCATCCTTTTTCTTGGAAGCTGGAATTACTGACATATTAATACAGATAACTAAACCAGAGTTTCTGTGGTGAGGTATAACTTCCATCTAGGCTCTCGGAACTGCGGGTGTATTTTAATAGAATGTTTGTGGTTATTCATGATTTTATTACTGCTGTGATTTGCAGGCTGGGAAGACAGCGTATTATATGGTTCACAAGTGCTGGTCAGTTTGTATTTGGCGTCGCAGTGGCCTTCACATTTGACTACTACAGTTTTGTGGTTGTGCGCTTTCTCCTCGCCATGGTAAGAGAGGATGTCCACCCTGGCCCTTTGGCCATGTCATTTCTTACCCCTTCTCAGGAAAACCTCCCTTTTGTTATTATTTCCTCTCCTACTTCATTATTCTAAAGCCCCGTCTGTTGCACTTATTTCAGCAGAGCAGGGAGAGTCTGAATGTTCTTGGACCACAGCAGTTTTCCTCTTTGAATTAATAGAAAGCGTCTGTATGAAGCAGTGTTTGGTACTTCCTCCATCCCAACCTCTGCTGGACTGGTAATTAAATACCAAGTGTGAGCAGCAAACTCTGGATTCTGCATTGCAGCTGCTGTTGCATTTCTCCTTATTGTTAGAAATGAATATATTTCTTCTTACACTAGCAAATCTATAATAAGTATTATTTTTTCTCTACCGTTTTGAGTGATGGAGGAGAGATGCACATTTTCTCTTCCATGCATCTCTTTGGTCTTTTAAGCTGTAACTGGAATACTAAATACATAGGCAGACATGTTGAACACCTGGGTGTTTTATACTGTACTTAAGGGTATTTCAGTATATGTGTTTATGCAGACCCACACACACAATTTTATGTGTGTTTGGTATAAATCCAATATTTGACACATTATTGACAATATTTATACATAGCAACCAATTTTAAATAACTATTTTACAGCCCAAAGTATATTCTTGAGCTGTTCACTACAATGCATAAAGAAATGAGAACCAAAAAAATCATCTAACTTATTTAACATGAGTTAGATGTTTGAAATTATTCCCATAATTAATTTTGTTCCTGCTGACAGTGCATTAGTCAAGACATGACCTTGTACCTAGAGCTCCCTTTACCTGAATTTCCTAGCAGGAAAAACTGCATCATGTCAGCCTTGAACAGTGAGATCTCCAGGATTCCCTCTGCTGACTCCCTTGGCTGTTGATGCCAGGTCCTGTGGTAGTTTAGAAAAGCAAAAAACTCTGACCAGTGCTGTAGGTTTTTTTTCTGGCCACTGGGACTTGCAAAGTGCAGTCCTAAACTCTAGCCCCATGCCACTGAGGTCAGTGCAGATTTCCTATAAGTGGTTTCAGAATCAGAGATTACTAACTGGAATAATGGGAAAATTGATTAATCAAAACAATATACTGAAATATTTTCTAGTCTGTATTCTCTAGCTGTGTTTTGAAATGTTTTAAGATACCTGGAANTTAATGAAGAAATGCTATTATGCAGAGCATGCCAGTAATTACATTCACTTGATACCATATGAGAACCTATAATTGTGTATATATATGAGATTCTCTTCCAATATAGTAAAGACATTGATTTAATGAGTTATTTTACAAGGGTGTGGAAGGTAACTCTTTGTAAATGTGCGGTTTTCTGACATGCAGGTTATTAATAGTCTGCTTAAAAGCTGTGATCAAGATTTTCAGAAGTGACAATTATTTCAGGAGACCTCTCTTTCCCAAGCATCCAGTTTGTGATGTCATTAAGGGACCTGATTTTTGGAGAAGGGATTAATGACATCAGCAAATTAAATTTCTTCGCAGGTGTCTCTTGCTGGCTGTCCCCCACTACAGAGAAGCATCCAAATTCACTTCATGTTTTTAAATAGTGTCCAGGCAGTCTGAAGGTTTGAGTGAATTTTTTATCCAGCTGATTCATTTTCATAGTTGCATTTTTTTCTGTCAGTGTGAGACAGGCCAGTGTGGTGACAATTAAATGTACAAAGATGTGGAACACTGTTAGCTGTTTGTTTTTACTGCTGGTGCACAAGGAGAGTAAAACGAACCTCACTGTTGTTTTTTTTCTTTTCTCTCTCCCACCCTCCCAGGTTTCAAGTGGCTACCTGGTTGTGGCTTTTGTTTATGTGACTGAATTTGTTGGCATTAAAGCACGAACCTGGGCTTCTATGCATGTCCATGCTTTTTTTGCTATGGGAATTATGGTTGTGGCACTCGTGGGATTTTTGGTTCGGACCTGGTGGGTCTATCAGATATTTCTCTCCATAGCAACTCTTCCCTTTGTCTTGTGTTGCTGGATGCTCCCAGAAACACCTTTTTGGCTCCTGTCAGAGGAAAGATATGAAGATGCACAAAAAGTGATTGATACAATGGCAAGATGGAATAAAGTCAGCACTCCCTGCAAAGTTTCTGAACTGTGCTCAGTCCAACAAGATGATCTAGTCAGTGGCAGAACAGGTGATGATGATATGTCCTCAGCAAAGAAGCACAACATCTTAGACCTGTTTTGTAACTGGCAAATTGCAAGAAGGACCATCACAGTCTGGCTGATCTGGTTCACTGGGAGCTTGGGGTACTACGTCTTCTCCCTCAGTTCTGTCAGTCTAGGAGGCAATGAATATTTAAATCTCTTTCTCATAGGTAAATATTTTTGTACCTTATTCTGTTAATGACAGATCTAGAACATAACATTGAAAAATGTCTATAGATTTGACAGGCAATTTTTTACTTTGTTCATTCAATTGTAAACCTTGTTTGAAAAGTTTCTTGCTAACTCTTCTTAAGTTGGCTAACAGAAGTAGTATCATTCACTCCAAATTTCACTGTATCTGAGAAAAAAAAATAGAATTTGTTGGATTTTTCCCTATTTGTCTTTCTGATTGTAAAACCATATTCTGGCTTGTCTTCTCTTTGCCCTGGAAGCTTATAGCAGATCCACACAAACACCAGGGGAAGCAGACAAGCAACACACAAAATCCACACAGCTCTGTTAAAGGCACAATCTAGGAAAATATCAGGAAAATATATTCCTTTTGTCACTTAAAGTCATTACATATTGAGTTTGTCTGTGTAGAAAACATAGTGACCATTGTCAGAAGAAAGTAATTCTAGTTTTCTCAAAAGTGTATTTTTAATTAAGTTGTAATACTCTTTTAATTTTATCATTCTGGCTGTAATCTTTTCTCTGGCATGTAAGTTGTTTATAAAGGCAGCTCAGTACATTCAAGGCCTGATCCAGAGTTTGTTAACAACAGTGGAAATATTCCACTGACTTCAGAAGACTCTAGATCAGACATGCAGCTCTGAGCCAGTGAAGAATTAAATCATGTGCTTTGCTTTGTGCAGCTGAATACTCTCAGTGAAGTGAATGTGACTGATCATGTACACAGAATGATCATGCTCACAGAAGAACTGGGGCTCTCATTATTCCAGTTTGTTTTGTCATGTATTACAGCCTATTGTTAGACTGATGTGTTGAAGAGTGGGTGCTGGTATTGCACAGATAACTAAACTGCTATTGTGGAGTACACTGTACCCACCTCTTCTAAAAATATTTTAGCAGACTAACAGACACCAAATAATTACAGCCTGCTTTTTCCAACACAACCCCAAAAGACTGTTTCCTGATATTATAGATGTATTGACATACTATAAAGGGATCCAGTCTGTTCAGGGCTGTATCTTATGTTCTCCTTCCTGAGCAAATTGGCTTAAAACATGTCCAAACTGGCTTTGGCTCAATATTACTTGTCAAGGGGCAAATCATGTTTACACAGTGCAAATAGGTCTAGCCAAATGCCAGATCCTTTAGAGTGGCAGGAGTTTTTTCTCTGGAAAGAAACATTAGGAAGGAATGATCTGTATTAAGAGTGGGATATTGTAAGCCCTCTTTTTTATGGAGAAGGGAGAAAGCTGGAACAGCACTCTGTATTAGTGAGACTTACTCAGAAAACTAGATGTGGACAGACCTTTCTTGCCTTTTACTTTGGGATGATTTTGAGCTGATGCTGGAGAAGGCACTTGTGGCTACCATACCCTGTCCAGGTGGAAGCTGGCAAATCCTGAGAGATGTGTTGGTGTGACACTAGCATATTCCCTGTGGGCACACTTGAGCTGTTAATGTGAAAATACCTGAAGAAGAAGAGCAGCAAATTTCAGAATTTTAAAACTTTCAGACAGAATGTCAGTGTCATAGAAACAGAAGTGTGGCCTTGCTCTTTTCTGTAATTTTCCACCCCAAAGAGAACTGGAGCTGGTCTGTGCTGTGAAACCTGTTTCCCTTGTCCTTCTCCACTCCCACTTCCTCATTTTAGGCTGTTCTCTGCCTTCTGTCACACTTTCTATAACCAAATGAACTAGCCCAACACACTGGTTATCTTTAGATTTTACTTGTTTACTACCCCTTAGATCAGATAAATTCCTCATAAAGAGGAAGTTACAGTTATAAGATGCATATGTGTAATCATGACTTAAACTGAGATAATTTCATACTGACAGGTGCTGTGGAGTTGCCTTGCTATATCATTGCTTGCGTTGCGATGGACAAACTGGGAAGGAGAAACACACTCATTCCGTTCCTTATTTTAAGTGCACTGATCTGTGTTTTAATTATGTTCATACCTCAGGTTAGTCACCTTTGGTTGGAAGTGTTCCTGTAGCAGAAACTGATTTTAAAGACTCTTAAGTCAGTAGATGCAGCTGCTCTTTCTAAATCATAGAACAGTTAATTAAAGGCTGGTTTTAAGTTTCAGCTTCCAGTCTAAGACAGATTTCTGTATTTTCAGTACAAGTTTCACTGTCATTGCTGGAGTCACACATAAAATGCTCCCAGGGCTGCAGCGTACCAGGGCTGGTAAAAAGTGATGTGGAAACTAGTAACTTATTGAGCAATTTTTAAAAAGCAAGCAATGAGTATTGCTTATTGTTTAAAGAAGGGTCACAACTTCTGAAGAATGTAAATTATGTTTGGAAGGTTCTTATTTTCTGGTGATACATTTATTTGTGCTCTCTTTCAATAGGATTTCAATATATTAATTATTTTAGCAAATATGGCTGGAAAATTTTCCATAGGTGTGGCATTTGGCCTTATATATCTCTACACAGCAGAACTGTACCCAACAATTGTAAGGTAAGAACTTTTGCCTGTTACTTATTTTTCATTAATTTGATGTTATTTCATTCTCTTTGTTATTCTACACCAGATACAGCAGCTCTTGGCATCAGTGGTGGTGAAAGACTTGGGATGGGATGAGTTCCTCAGCTGCCTCAGAGCAGTCTGGAGTCTGGCTGTACCATAGTTTTTTATTTATTTTGCATTCCATGTGCATTGATAGGTTCCATTGGGGAAACTAGAAGAATACTCAATACTTTCTTAAAACATTTTTTATGCCTTTCTTATAAGTCCTAGTTATTCATCTCATGAGTTGTGCTGAGTAATAATTATATTTTTAATCTTAATTACAGAAGCAGCTGAATTTCACTACAAAATAAATTTACATTGGCATAGCAACAGCTTCCTGGCATAATTGCTTAAAGACACAAATCCTACTCATGTTTTAAGTGTCTGTGCATTTCTAATTGTTTCCTTTAACTGCCAGAATTCTCACTCAAATTCTCTTCTGTCCAGATCACTTGCTGTTGGAAGTGGAAGCATGATGTGCCGTGTAGGAAGTGTGGTTGCTCCTTTCTGTGTATATCTGAGAAGTGTTTGGATTTTCATGCCACTTGTAGGTATTTATTTCAATAGTGAATGTTTTTTGAGAAGGAGTATTTGTCACTTGTTTTCTCTCTAGTAACTTACCAAGTATCTTTTTCACGTGACAAAGTAACCATAACATTTAATTCAAAAAGAAAATTGAGTAAACCACTCTTTGAAATTTTCAAGTCCCAAAGACTAATATTGTTAAAAATATGCTGCTAAAGCAAAAGGGAAACTTTGAATCACTGAAATATTCTGAAAAGTTTTTATGACAGAAGACAGAAAAATATTTATGCTCTGAATCCTCGCATAAAATTGACAAAAATATTCTGCATCTACCATGTAACATTTAGGAAGTGTTGTAGTCCAGACTTTTTTGCAGGCCCAGCAGTTTTTGACCATGCTCCTGATTTAGTTTTACTTTTTTTCAAAGGAATACTTCTTCTATTCCTGAACACACCACAGGTGTCTGGATTTTCCTACATTATGCCTTAACATTTTCCTTGGCTTCTTTGGAATAGTCTCCCAAAAGATCAAGAAGATTCTGTGCTTACTGTATTTGCTCTCCACACCTGTCCCAAAACTCCTATTCTGTGTTTTTCACCAGAACTGAACAAAACAATTCATGAGACAGAAAAAGAGAAAGAAATGATATATTGATGAGCTTCATGGTGACTTTGACAAGCAACAGAACCTTGTATTGATTAAGCATGTCTTACTTTTTCGGTAACTCCAGGTTAGGTTACCATTAGGTTTTGTTTTTTACCACCAGTTGCTCCAGAAAAGAGAGGTGGGACCATTTCTTTCTGTACTTTGGGCATTATGGAGTAGATAGAGCCACTTTGGACAAAATATTTTTTGTGTTTTTTGCTCGCACATGAATCATGTTTCTTCATTGCATTTCTGTTATGAAGCATTTGCTCTTTAGAAATCCTGCAGCAATTCAATCCATTTTTTCTCCTGGAGGATAAATAATGCCTATACATGTAAAACCAGATGGAATTACAAAGTTCGTATTAAAGCTTTAAGTAAAGAAATGTTCATTAATGCTTTAAAATATTTTGAATTCTTTCAAAAACCCCTTAGAATTCACTGTGACCAGGGCACTGCTGTTATATGTAGATTATACATGTCAGAAAGTGAAAGTATAGTGGGATCTGTCTTTAACCTGCATTCTTAGTCCATATTGGAGTTTCCTAAAAAAGGGCAACTATAAAGTCTTTAATTGTAGTTGCTAGAGATTGTTTCAGAGAATTCTTGTGAACTCATTTCATCATTTAAATTAATTACTTTTGGTTGTTTTCAATGAAACCTAAGACGATGAAGGAGACCACAAATCAATTTGTTTCTTCAAGTTCCTAAAAATGTTTCCTTTTGTAACAATGTCTCCACACAAACCAAAATACGATCCCAGAAAGGACAAAGAAACATTTGCACAGCAGAGTGGTCATGGGAAAACACTTCTTTTTTGTTCTTGTCAGCATTTAGCCTTTACTGGATGAAATATTATTTATCTATGAAGAAGTGCTGCAGTTAAACCACAGATGGGGGAGTGCTCAAACATTTTGGAGAGCAGTGCAAATGGCAGTATAAACACAGGAATTATTTCAGCTATGAACAACTCTCAGGGTACAAACATTATCCAGAGTTTTTGTAGAGTTGAGTAGTAGTTCACAGTGAACATGTTTCCATTATTAGCTCCTGTTATAGAGCATTTGTCAATTTATTAAATAGGCTTGTCTTGAGTTGGAGCATAGTATGCCAAGTCTCAGGTCAAGTAAGTGTTTTGGAATGGAAGTGAAATCAAATGGATTACATTTGTAAGTAAACTGATACACGTCACCCTGATCTATTGCAAACACCACACACTGTTGAACAGTTACCACTGCCATTTGTTTGGCTCCCTGCCTCATTGAGTTATGCCACCTGTGAGTACTGCAAGCACCTTATTTGAGTGCCTATAAATCTTGAATAACTTGCCAAGTATGTTTTTCATGTGGCAACTTTATAGAAAATGTGCAGTAAAACAACTGCTCCTTATATAACCTATTTTTGTTTCTCAGCTGTTAAGAATTATGTTGCAATAGCCCTTTGACAGGCTTGATTTTTCTCTCAGAAGAGAACATAAATTAGAAATTTTAAAAGCCCACACTGATGTTAATAAATTAATACAAACCCTGTGTCAAATACTATAGGTTTTTCATGTCAAAATATAACCTTTCTTTGTTGAAGTGGGAATTTTGTCAATAAGATCGCATTTTAGATTGGTTCAGAGCATCAGATGTGAATATAAACATAAATATAAATATAAAACTGTAATAATAACAACTTGTTCTCAGAAGTAAAAGTATTATTTTGTAGAGATATTTAATTCAAATTATCTTTTGTTCTGGAGTGTATATATATAAAGTCCTACACTTAGACCACTGCAGAATTATAAATGTTGCTCCAAGAAGGGAAGAGGACCTAAGAAAAATGATGGTAAATATTTTCTGAAGGTTTCTATGGTATGTGTTAGAAGCTGCTGGTTGTACTGAAGTGTTGGTAACACTAAGAATTTGACTAAGCAGAAAGATTTTAAATTAACACCCTGAAAGCACAATGCATTTAAGCAGGTATGCCTGTCAAATACCTTCAATATATTTAAGCATACTTAATTACTTTGTACAATAACACAAATACACTTTATTTGTACACATAAGCATTTTGTCATATCAGGAGAACATTTTCTGATACTGAAGTATGTATTTGAAGTAGTAAATACATACATACAAAATGCACCCAGCTGTACTGAGCAAGCAAAGAGCTAAATTGTGTCAGATGCCTGATGAAGAAGGGTGCCAAGCAAAAGAGTTGCTTTTACTGAATGTGTGTCACTTCATTTATAACTGGCTACTGCTCTTAAAAAGGGACATGACATCTGAGAAGTCCTTGAGTTAATACACTATGACTTAATTGTTTCATACTCTCTCTGTTGTAGGAAATACTGGAAAATGCTTTGAGGGTCAGGGAGAAGGGAAATGTACTGAATTACTCAGCATGCAGCAGCTTTCACATGCAGAGAAAAGAGGAAACTAACATGGGATGAAATAGAGTTATGAGAGCTGAGATGAAAAAGCAGAAAAGATGGTGGAGTGTACACTTACAGAATAGTGAGAATTCTCAGGGGAATGAGAGGTAGGTTCATGAGGAGGGAAAACATGAGAAGAATGCCAAGTGTCTAAGAAGAATAACGAAAGGAGAAAAGACACATATTCAAAGCACGCAGTGTTACTTTAAGCTTGTTCTTTTGAGTATTACTAGTGACCCAGTTCTCATACACTCCAAATTTATGGGTGTCCATAAGATTCAATATCCTTTACAGACCAAAATATCCTTAGTTAAAAACTTCTGACAGACTAAAGTGTGCACATAAAATATAAAATATTGTGGAATAGCTGCCATGTGTCAATTCATCCTGTCTTTCCAGGCCAGAAAATCATGTTTGAACAGTAGAGAAGATATTTGACACTCAGAGATGAGATTTTAATATTTTGGAATCTATTTTTAAATATCACTCCTTCCACATATATGTCTAAAAGGATGTCATTCAGTTTGTGCCATTTCCTCTAGTCCTATTACTGCTAGGATTTTAATTTTTTTTAACTTTCATGGTAAGACTGTGACTTTTCACTGTAGTTTGTAGTATTAAACACTATTTTGATTTTTTTGTCTGCCTCTATATTTACTGCAAATGCAAAAAGAAGGGTATGCAACAGTATGCCTTTTGCTTCTCAAAATAATACATGACACAAATTGTCCTGTTTTTTTTGGAAGGGAAGAGAAGCAAAACCAGCATGGTGCATGGGCAGGCAAATAGCACTGTTCAAGGTTACAGTAGGGAATTCTGATTTTAAAGCACCTTTCTGACTTAATCTGGGTTAGCTGCAGATGGTAGCTGAGCAGTTCTTGTCTCAAGTTCTGTGTGAGACACATAGACACAGTGATTCCAAATGTTCTCTCCCACCCTTGGAAAGAAAACATTAAACAAAGGACAGACTTCAGAATCAGCACAGGGCAAGATAAGGATAATACAGCAACAAAGTTTACAGTCACAGAATGGAAAAACACAGAGAGCAGGCATGATGTTCTATGTGAAAGCTTTTCTATCAGGAGAGAATTGGGTCATTTATAACCTCCTGGTGTTGGAGGACTGTCAAGGGTTTAATGCCATTCTGTACTCAAAGGAACAAAGTGGGAATTGGTGTCATTGAACAAGACATAGAAATGTCTGTGTGAAGGGAATGTGAAGGTAAAGAGTGGATATTCCTGGAACAAGTGAGTGCTTCTCTACCTACCCCACATTATCCTGATCCTTGCACCACTCATGCTGTTGTTGTGGAATTATGTATACCATGGACAAATCCTAAATGCAATCTCAGTGCAAATGTCAATAAATGCCTGCACTCCTAACAGTTCTTTGAAACTGAGTTTAGAAAAGTATTCCTGTTGAGAGCTAGCTCAGCATCTGCTGAAGAGCTCTCCTGAGCACAGATGTGCACTTTTGTGGCTCCGGGCCAATAAGCCATATTGAGAAGTTCCAGTCTGGCTGTGTAGAGAAGGAACAAACACACAGGTACAGGTACACAGAAGCTGGATTGTGAATTGAGATTACTGGTGGAAGGGAAATTGTAGCTCTGTGAACATGCTTGTAAAAATGAAATGTATGCAATCCTAGCATCAGTTTTTAAAAACATGCCAGATACTGGAAATACCAAAAGAAGGTAATATGTGTTGTTTACTCAAATAGAATTATTCCTGCTTGCATTGTATTGATCCCTTGTGAACAAAACACTTCACTTGCTCGTTCATTAATTCTGCTGCATAATCTTTTCATTTATGCAACAAAAAAAACATAGATCTTTTTTACAGGCAACATTTAAGACTTAAGATTTTTGCTTTACAATTCCTTGCACTTTATTTTAAATTTACTCTCGAGCAAGATCAAAACTTTGGATAGCTTAAAAGATATATTTACCTTTACAGCTACTGTTTATTTCTTCCAGTTGCTTGTTGGAATCATGGCTCTTCTGAGTGGAATATTAACCATAATGCTTCCAGAAACACTGGGAAAACCATTGACTAATACTTTGGTGGAAGCTACAGAAATGGGAAGAAAGAAGAAAAGCTGTTCAGAAAAGATTCCTCCAGAACACAGTGGTGCAGCATTAGAAAAGATAGAGATGTTTGCTCAAGAAAGAATCAGCACTGACAAATAAAGCAGCAGCAAAATGGCTGTTCCAAATTTTAATCACTATCTAATTTATAAGATCTCTGTATTCAAGAAATGTGACTGTTCTATAACATCTATGCCTTTTACTTTGTATACTGTCTCCCCCTTTTCAATGGAGCAATTGTATGAAACCTTTTCAGAGTGACCGAGTTCCTGCAGAAAATTTGATAGGATTTCTAGATGACTTGGCAAACTTACTCAGACTTTAACACCTGTCTCACTTGTTGTGACCAGTTGGAATGATTACTGTAAATGTTGGAACCTACCTGATTACATGTATGTAAAAAAAAGATGCCAATTCTTCGCTTCACATTTTCTGCAGTTAGATTTGTGAACCTACAACAAAGTCCCCTGCCTGGTCTCATCCTGTTACAACTGCCAGTTTCTGGCTTGAGACTTCAGAACACAGTAAACTCTGTTGCAATTCAAGAGAGAAGCCTTAACATTGCATCAGGTCATATCAATAACTAAACGAATTTATTCTTCTTTTCTTTCAACTTTTCTACTGGAAATGGTGCCATTGCTAACAAAGGAAAGTATTCTATGGCACAGCTTCTGACTGAAAAAATAATACTAAATTTGCAAATTGTGCAAATAGTTTGTATATTCATTCTGTTGAATGGCAAATATATTTTTATTAGGGCTTTAGGAAAAAAAAAGTTCACTGGATCTACTGCTGTTTTAGTTTAGATAAAACTAAACTGCCTGATCCCATTTAAAGTCATATTCATTCCAGACCATTTTTTCAGTGCTCCTTTTCTCACTTATTTCAGCTCAGATCTAGCATCAGTTTTCATCACTTCTAAGAGCTAGACTAGCAACTTCGCCAAATGCCTCTAGCAAGGTCTTCATAGTCCTCAGTGGAAAAGAATAAATGGCATATGGCTCTTATTCAGGCTCTTTGCACTGAAGTAGATTTAGTTATTAATTTTTTATAGAAACGGTTTCCACTCACCATTTTTCTCATGGATCAGCTGTCTGTAACTCATTCTTTCCTTATTATGTCACACAAAACTAGTTAGAAAAATATAATTTAAAAGATGGTATCTTGAGGACACTGATCAATAGAGGAGCTGCTAGTAGTAGTTTTAGTAGTAGTCAAAGTGTCAAAGCATCCCACTGCTGCTACACCCCATGTGTGTATCAACACTTACTGTTGGTGCAGCTGTTCTGCCTTA
Source organism: Anthoscopus minutus (assembly GCA_013399455.1). Taxonomy (NCBI): domain Eukaryota; kingdom Metazoa; phylum Chordata; class Aves; order Passeriformes; family Paridae; genus Anthoscopus; species Anthoscopus minutus. The sequence continues at coordinate 94,623 of VWYI01044752.1, read as the reverse complement.
TAACTCTGGACCATAGAAAACTGATGGATAGGGATGTATCATTCTGGCTACTTCTTTTATGGCTTTCTCCCACCTCCCCTTTTTCAGTCTATCTCTAGACCTGGGGGTTTCTTCCTTGTCTGAGGATCTGCATCTCTTTTGCTTGACCACCCACAGTTTGAGGGGAGCAGCACAGAAACTTCTGCATGTTGAGGTTCAAACAGCCCTCTCTTACCTGGGTTGTGTGAATTCAGTCCTCCCTGGTTTGAAATCAGTGTTTTCCCCTCTTAGGTCCCTATTCTCATGGCATGGTCTCATCAAAACAAGTCTTCCTTGATCTTTGCCATGTACCCACCCTAAAAGATATCTATATTACTGTAGGTATTCTATATGCTGTAGAAATTAACAGCTGCATTTTTCAATTATACCTGCACAGTTTTATTAGTTTCAATGACTCCTGAAACCAGAATAACAGTTTATATCCCCTTATAAAAGATTTTATTCTTCACTGCACTGTCCCAAAATTTGGTCTTGGTATTAGGAGAAAGTAATATCCTATATGAAGATTAACGTGCTTTGAAGCAAACAAAAATCAGTAAAGTTTAGGCAGTTTCTTCGAGATAATTACATAGAAAGCAGAAAGGAGTCTTAGTCTTTATGCTCCTTACAATTCTGTGGGTGTTCCCATGTTTGCAGATAAAACCTCCAGAAAGCCCTTCTATCCAGATATATGAGTTCAGCAAAAGCACTTAACCTTCCCCCTGTGAGTAATCCCTTCATTATTCTGAGAATGACTTGAACACATACTCTGATGACTGAAGATCGGATTACTCACATGCTGTGGTTTTTTATTTTGCTGAAGAGCAGACCCAGTATTCTTCCACTGCTTTCAGGTCCCCCTCCACTTCCCAGAGCAGAGCAGCTCTCTTTATCTGCAAGATCTACTGCCAAACTCTGCCTGCCCTGCCTTAAATAAGGGTTTAATCATGCTAAAAAACCACCATCATGCAATATACCTAACAAGGAATTAAACTGGTACTGTCTTGCCTTACAACCACCCTCCCCACACACAGAGCTCCAAATTCTTTCCTTATTTTGGGGTTCTTTCATGCTGATACTCCTTCTTTTAATAATATATCTATCTTAAAACTCACTACTCATAACTTTTAGGAACAGTACAGTCTATTTCTAACAAGGTACTAAAGAACATTTACAATTAATTTTTCTACTTCCTTACCTGCTGAGTAACTGATTTGGGTCTTACCCTGCCAAAAACAGCCAATGCATATTCTATGTTCCTTTGGCTTGAGGGATTCAGGACCTGGTCATCTATAATCAGTACACATAAGGTAAAGAAAAGAACAAGAAAACAGTTAAATACACAATGATACTGATACTGTTTACAACTAAAAATTAATTTTTATTCTAGACCACAATGTAGCTTGATGACTTAACCCCAAAAGCCATTTCCTCCTGTCACTAGTCAGTTGGTATTTGGTCTTTGATTCAAATGGCCCCTGAATTTCCCTGAACTAATGATGTTATGTTTTTTCCTTGGAAATAAAATGTTTGTTGATTTACAGGTGCACCTTTTGTGATTTTATGCATCAATAGCTTAGATTTTGCCTTGGGGTATCCTATTTTTTAATTTGAGGAACAACATTAAAAAAAGAAAAAGGAAATAGCATGTATCTTTATGCCTCTAGCATTTCTATTTGCTTGTTTTTTCCATATGGGCAAAAACATGTTTAACACTAGTCATGCATTATAAATGTAGCAAAATCAGGGTGAGTTTATTTCTTTCTCTTATATATTCATAGATTTTTAAAATCCTTGCAAGAGACCACTGAGTTTGAGAACAAATGCTGTTCCTCTGGTGTATATTTTCATTTCAATGTTCATAAAAAGAATTAGTTTTCATAGTTGCTTATTTCAGTTCTTAAGTCCTTTTATGTTTGTATTTGTTGTCCTTAGTGCAAATTTTTTGTGCTCAATGTTACACAACGGTTTTATGAGATCATGAATTAGAATCCTTATCTGTTTTAATTGCTGGTCACTATTACATGCAAATGTTTCTGTCTGAAATTGGATATCCTGTCTTATTAGACAGTCTTGCAATTTGTTAAGGACATACCTTTTTGGGTTAAATATAAGAATAAGAGCAACTATTATTAGTTTAATGATAACTAAGGAAAAATAATAAGTACATGTGTTTGATATTTTAAAATTGTATTTTTAAGCTATATGAAAAGATGTATTTTCTACTTTAACAGCTTCATCCAATTTCTCTGTGCAAAATTCTGTAATTTAAACAACTATACAGAAAAAAAACTATGCAAATCATGTGTGGCTGTCATATGCTTGAGGTGGTACCCTGAATGTCTGAACAAGGGGTTCTCATCCTTGAAGGCTGAGGGCTTTTGTGTAGTGGCTCTGTGGAAAGACAAAATGGCCTGACATCCCAACTCTGGGATGGAGTGAAGGACTTACTGGCATTCTCCTGTGTCTTTCACAGTTTTTTTTCTACCAGAGCCTTAGGTGCAGTCACTCAGGAAGTCTCTGTGGCATCAGGCTCAGCAGAGTGCAAGGCCTGTGAGTGCCTTTTGGAAAGGCTTAGGAAAAGGTCAGCTCTCTTGTGCTATGGACTCTGGTCCAGAAAGGCATTTGTGACTGCAAAAAGGAGGCTCTGGATTCATCCTGTGCCCTTTACAAACATCTGAAACATGTTTGTCTGAATCCTAGAACAGATTCCTAGAGGAGACATTAAACACAAGGACTAAAAAGAAAATAAAATGTTGACAAAAACTGAGTTTATTCTATCAGGGAAAATTCTAGTCAATGCTGACAATTAGTTACCTCTTACAGGAAGAAAGAATAAAGCACATTTATGTTCTGGTAGCCTAATAATTTTGTACAATATTCTGTGCTACATGGAGTGTGTCTTTTGGTTACATGGGGAAAGTATGTACTCATAGGAAAGAGTTTGTTTGCCCAGAACTTGTAGATTTAATACAATATATTTTAATGGATTTTTAAAAATATGTATTTATTATCTGCAATTATGTGCAGGAATAAAGTCAGACATGCATTTTTTAATCTTTACACCTTTACCTAATTTAATGAACTTCTGTCACCAACTCTTCATTTGGTTCACACTCCCTTAAAGAGGCCTGGCTGGTGTGTTGGCATTCCATAGAGATCCTACGGTTTAGGGTGGCAAATATCATGTGTATGTCTTTTCCCTGTTTGTCTTTGTAGGTGTAAACCAAGATTTGGGTAATGTGTTAGGTGGTAACTATGACAAAATGTGCATTAAAAATGTGACATGTTTTGCATTTCAGTTGCAGGAAAAGTATAATTCCTTCTTGCCTTTGTTTGTATAAGCTGACTGGAGCAGCAGTCCCTCAGACATGTTCAATAGTGACAAAAATAGCTGCAGATACTGAGGAATGGGTATGGGTTACCAGAAAAGAGAGTAGGTGACCACAGGAATGACAGAACAATGTACTTGTAAGCACGTGGTGTTCAGTGCATGTGAAGACTAACTATAGCTTCCTCATGTGGGAACTGGAGTGGGTTGACAGTGCAAGGAAAATAAGAATTGCAGCAATTCATAGCTCTATTGTTATTTGTCCCCTTAGAATTTCTCAGGAACCTATTTATTCTTAACTTCCCTTAAATCTCTAATTAGTACGAATGACTCAACTTTCCATGCATATTTTATTAATCTTGTGTTTTCTGATCAAATTACACCCATTGCTTTGCTTCATCATTTGTGTTTTGAAGGCTTAATGTGTCCTTGCCAGGTGATTTACATTCCTCTCTGAAAGTAACAGGGGTGAATGATCCAAATAGTTGTTGCTAAAGCTGAGAAATTTGAATCAAGCCTGATAGACTGATTTCAAGAGCACTGAGCTCTTGAAATCAAGCTGAGAAAAATCGAGACTAAGAAGTATATACTTCAAATGGGGAAATAGCCATTTTAGTATGACTGGTATAAAAAAAGTGATTACAGTTTCCAGTTTCTGAACAAACCAAATCTTTCAAAAAAATTACTAACCTAGATTTATGAATAATCAGAAGTAATGGGGAATATCTCACTTAGTGACAATCTACCTAGACACTCTTCTGTCTCTACATTCCTGGCTAGCATACAAGCCATGGATACTGCTTGGGTATTTGTTGCAGATAAGTAGGATGCAACTATGGAATGCTCATAGGCATTTAGTTATTAACATGGCCTCATAATCTTCCACTTGGAGATGAACTGACTTGCATAAGAACAAAACAGCATCAAGGGGTGTGATTCTTGCAAAGATTGTCTCCACAGTCTCACTGCCAGTGATGAGACTAAAAAGGTTTTGGCTGAGGTAATCAGGAACATGGTGAAACAACCAGGGATAAATGGGCTATCTCTCAGTAAACATTTTCACAAAGCTTTTCAGTAGGAATGTCATCACTGCTGGTTTCTTCCTCGTAGAGAGAGAATTACCCCAGAAGTAAGTAAATAACATGGGACAACAGCAAAGTGAGGCACAGCTGGAACTCCTTGCTGAAATAGTAACTTGCCATGGACATTGATGTTTGACCTGAACTGGTTAAAGAAGTGGCAGATAAATGGTGGATGCCATTCACAAGATCTGGAATAGGTCAGCACTGCTGTGTTCAGAGAGGTAATTTCTGCCTGTTAGGGCTCTGCTCAGTATAGCACACAAATCAAAGGGAATGCTAAGGTATAAGGAAACACTGCTTGAGATGGGTTGATGGTGTGCTGGGATGCCACTGCCAGTCATGGTTCAGGAAGAGCTCCAAGTACAATCAGGCCTGTGTTTGTTCTGTACCAGAAGGCTGGCAGTCTCTTCTCAAACACACAAATCATGACTTGCACTTTACCAAATACAATGTGTTTGTTCACCTTTCCAAAATACTTTAACCCATGAAAGATTATCTTCAACGTCATTATTATTAGATTTAGTATCCCAAACCAGCTTGAATTTCCTGCATCTTATTCTCAGGAAAAAAGATGCACACTGGGAATTCCCTGAAACATTCAGACTTGCACAAACATCTGTCACAGAACGTTTTGATCCAAAGCATTCCAATTTGGCAAAGTTCTAAGCAATAAGCAATAGAATCTCAGGAGAGGTAGCAGGCAGTTTTTATCTTAGCTGGAACTGCAACCTCTGTTTATATTTGTAGATGTCCATATATGAAAGGACCCTCTCCAAACCTATTGCAGATGCCCTGCAATGACTTAGAATAGTGTTCATTTTACAATACAGCAAGTCTGTCAAAATTTTAATTTCCAAACAAGCAAATCTCTGTTCCTCTGCTGCCTTCCCTGTCTTAATCCCCTATTTTCAGAACACTCAGAAAAATCAAGCCATACTATAATTTGGGAGAATTATGCCACTGTTAAAGGGAAAATCTTAATAAAATATACGTATCTTAAAGATCAGCAATGTGTAATGTATTATGGCTTTAGTTTTAAGAGCACAGCTAGATTGGGAAGCAAGAACAATCCAAAGAGTGTGGAGCACGCTGTTGTTCTTACGTATACCCTTTGGATGGCTGCTGGTCTGAATTCAAATGGCTACAGAGAAAAGGCACCTGCTTGGAAGATCCATTGCATATGCTGTTCGACAGGGCTGGAGGGGCGTGATCAGCAAACACTGTCCTGCTGAGAATGTTCAGGGACGAATGCTCAGGCTGTCAAATATTAGCGAAAATATCCTGCCAACAGCTAATGCCCCAGAGGCAATAAACCGGGGTATACAGCGTGCAATTTCATCCCAGAGCTCCCGCAGAGAGGTTTGTTTTTGACAAACTCATGTTTTCCTGCTGAAAACAGCCCTGCCTGGCTGCACTCCTCAGGGATTTGCGGTCTGGCGGGAGCCCGCTCGTTCCTCACCGACCTGTGATGGCCGGAGTTCCCCTCCTGGCCGCTCGCGCGATTGCTCAAGCGCTGTGGCAATCCTCAGGCAGCTCCAGAAACACTCACAACATGACTGCCTGTGAGGGAGGGAAAAGGACAGTGTATTCCCTGCAGCGCAGCGGGTCCCGTTGGGCCTCCCCCGGTGGGAATACCAGGGGGAAAAGTTCTGGCAGGCGGCAGAGGGCTCGGCCCTGGCAGAGGCCGCCGGGCGCTCCGGGAGCGCTGCCAGCGGCCTGCGCCTGGGTCTGGGCACAAACAGCTCCTCCATCCAGCGGGGCGCGGAGCCGCGGGGAGCGCCCTGGGACAGGGGTGCGGCGGCCCCCGCGCTTCCCGGGAGGCCGGCTCGTCCAGGCGGGACCGGCGGCCTCCTCCTCACCAGGTATCGCCTGCTCTTCCCCCTTGGGTTGTTTCCAGACCGTACTTCTAGGTGAAAAAAGTAAATGTTGGATGACGGAGCCCTTTTTCTGCCGAAGGCCGGAGAAGCGCCCGCAGTGGCTGCGTGTGGGGAATTCCCGTGGGCAGATCCCATCTCCCGTAGCCGGGGCAGGGAGGGCTCAGCCCACACACCGGGGCGGGAGGGGTGAACCGCAGGGCTTAGCAGGGGGGAAGGTCTGGGATCGCAGCTGCTCCCTGTTCCCCTTATTCCCGGCCCTGCGGGGAGCCAGGATCGCAGAGAGGATTGCTTTCCTCTCCCGTTTGGGAGGAAAGCAAGAGCATTGCTCGGCGCATAGGTGCTCTTGGTGAAAGCGGCTCTTGCAGGTGGCTTATGGAGGGGTATACCTACGGTCCCTCCGAAGGTGTGTCCCACGTTTGCAAACAATCCACCTAAAGGAGGAGCCGAGGCCTCTTAGTAGCCCCGGGATACCTTCCGGGGACTTTCCGTGGTCGCCTGTGAATGCTGGTTTCTGGCAGCGGTGCTCTGTGCTCCTCCGAGGATCCCGAGGATACCGAGGAGCCTCTAGAGTCCTTTGTCCAGGGAGGAAAGATCATCCTCACCTTTCTCCTGCAGTGCTTCCTAAATATACATCTCACAGGGAAGCCCAAAGTGCAGAAAGGGGACCTGGCCAGAGTCAAAAGGCCAAAATCAGGAGCTCTTCTCTGCAGCAAACACCCAAGAATGGGGTGGTTTTTGCCCAGAAAAACCCCTCTCTGGGGTCATATGAAGGGAAGTAACACCGAGAGTGCTTGTAAACTGGGGAAGTGGTTAAACAGAAGTGATCAACAGAAAAAATGAAGGGAGAAAGGGTTCCATGGCATGCACTGACAGGAACAGCTGCCCTGGTGGATGAGGAGCCCCTCCAGCAGCTCAGAAAGGCCTGAGCCTTTGCTCCCCACTACCACACAATTCAAAACAGTGTTTCAGCACTTACTTATGATAAGAGTCAGTAAAAAAAAAACCAACAAAAAAAACTCCCCAACAAACCAAAGCCTTAAAATATAACAGGTTTTGGCTTTCTTTATTTACTTCCTGTTCTGTCTTTTCTGGTCAACAGTTCAGCTGGGCTTTTTCCACTGTTTATTTGGGTGTGTAAATATGCTTATTTTGGTAGGCCAGCCGGGTTGCAACACAAGCTAAGAACATCCAGCCTGCTGTGACCGTGGGCTGCAGCTGCAGCTGGCAGTGATTGTGCACGTTCCTTTGTGTGTGTGTGTGTGCTGGGGAACAGTGTATTTATCCATATTGACCATGTTACCCACTGCCAGAATGATATTAGAGCTGAAAGTTAGTGGCACTTAGTGGTGACATACAGCTATTTGAAGCAAGAAAGAATAAAGACCCCCTTGTGTCACATGAGGCTGACATTGTCTCCTCAGCTGTGGGAGTTGAGAGGTGAAGTCATGTCACAAAATATTGTATTTTCAAAACTAATGCATTCTGGCCTGGGAGAAGCAGGAGGGTGGCAAGGACCTGAAACCCATGTCAGGAAACTGGTGTCCTCATTGTTAGGGAATTACAGCTCCAGGTGACTCTCTCTGGCTTCTGTCCTGTTCTTTACACACTATGAAGGGACAGAGAGCTAAATAGTACCTGGCACCATTCGCCTCCCTCCCCAACAGCTACTGCAACTGATCTGCCTTTTAAATGCTGATTTTTGCAAAATGCTCAGGCCTGTCTGAGGGGATGAGAAGTGTCACCCCTGCTGGGACTAAGCTGGGCTGCCACATCAGCTAAAAATAGTTTCTCCTTGTCTGCTCCCCACCCCACAAGATGCAGGCTGTGCTGCCAGGGCAGAGCTATAGGTGGGCCTTGCATTCAAAGCGGGGTCAGTGGCTCTGCAAAGCCTGAGCTGCGCTCACTCATACAAGAACAAACACAGGTACAGAACAATGCAGCCTCTGCTTTGCACCCAGTTAGTTTTTGGCATGAAGGCTTGTTGTGCTCCTAGACTGCAGCAATAGGTGCAGGAAAAATGGTGCACTGAACAGGTGCCTGCCTTATGAGCTGCTCCCACAGGCTCCAGCACTGTCAGTAGCCCCCTCCTGCCCTCACTGGATTTTGCAGCATAGGGATCAGTTGATATCAAACTGGCTCATCTGCAAAAATCCTTTCTGAACTGGGTAGACTTGTGAAACCTGAATCTCCATCAGGCCACAGCTCCCATTTCTTCCCCAGGGACAGGGAGATCAGTCGGGAAATTCAATCTCCATCATGGTCCAAGGGCTTCAGCAAAGGAGAGTTGTGAGGGACAACTGAAAGCACATCTCTGGCAGGTGGATAATGTACCCATTACATATGTTCCAGGGCAGCTGAAAAAGAAGGGCTGTGCTTGTCCATGAAATTCTGGGAGGCTTGAGAGCCACATGCCATTTCCATAGCTGACAGTTCTGAGTGAGAAGGTTTGTTCATAAAGATGTGTTTAGATACCTTTCTTAGAACCAGTTTTTCTAAGTAATTAGGGAATTATTACCTAGCCCCCCAATTTCTTGTTACTAATATTCTTCCTTACTTTCCCTTTCCCCTTCCTACCACATTTTTCCAGACTGAGTTTCCAGGTGTCAGCCATGCAGGCCAGAAGTTCCGGTCCAAGGTCCATTTCCCCCCATACTGTGTCTTCTTTCTCTGCTGTGCAGGCACTTCTTTAGTCAGCTTGTGAAAGAAAATGTGATAATTAACAGAAAGAAACTTAAGCGTTGCCCTGAGAGGAAGAAGATAGGTTGTAACAACCCTTGGCTGTGATGCAGAAGGAATGACAGTCCCTTCTGCTCTTTCCCTTCTTACATAACAGAGACATCAAATTTTAAGCAGTAAAACCTCAGGGACAAGTGAGAAGCTGTGTGAACAGTTATGAGCAAAGATCTCATAAATAAACCTGACCTATCAGAATTCCACACTGTCTGTCTTGCTTAAATTTACATGAAGGGTGCCAAAAGCCACAGCAAGATGGTAAATCAGCCTGTCATTGTAAGTGCAGGCACTGGTTTCTAGTAAAAGTTCTCAGAAAGCGATTAGTGAGGCTGGATTTCTACAGTCACTGATAAGCAAGCCCCATAGGAGAAACCAGAACCATCAGGACACAAAACTGAAGGTCTCTCTCACTCAGCATCCTTTCTGAAAGTGAATATTTTAACTATTCCCGGAAAAAGTTACTCACAGGCAGAAGGTATCCTCCAGCTACATCCCTGGTCAGATTTTAGCAGTAACCTATTGAGGGGTACCTAACCCAGCAGGAGCACCCCTGTTCATCTGGTTCAAGGCTGGTAAAGGATTTATCACCTCTGAAGTTGCCCAGTCTCTCTCTTCTGGGCCCATTTAGTCCCGGCTTTGGGGAATTTGCAGGGTGCATGAAGCTGCATGATTCAGTTCTGCTTGGTGCCTTCACCAGTGTGAGACCTGAACTGGCCATGGCCAGGAACACAGGCTGGCACCTCACTGGGGTGGGCAGCCAGGTGACTGTCAACCAAGAGCTGTGTGCCACTCCTCAGGACAGTTGCCAGCTCTGAAACTTGCCCAGGACAGGGGAAAATAGAGACACTGCACTTCCTGGAGTAGCTGTCAGCAGATTAGGAGTGGAGTGGAGCTGCTCCAGGACATAATTCATAGATTATAAAGTAAGGTAGAGAGAGGCAAAAGTACAGGCCCTTGGAGCAGCAAGACTGGCTGGCACCTGGGGACTGCCATGTGCTGCTGGGAGAATATGGCAGCCTTGGATGCCCATGGATCTCTCCAAGGTAGTGGGTCATGCTGGAAGGTACAAGGACCAAGAATAGATTGGAGACCCCCAGTGTGATTTGCTTTTGTTTCCCAGGTAGTGACAGCCCTCAATCCTGGAGATCCCAATATTTAAGTAACCGTTTTGCTTTAAAAAAGCCAGTTTCTCCAGAGCTCTGTGCCTTTTGCACCTGATACAACAGAAAACTTGATGGATGCCTCACTCCCTCAGGTTTTATTGAGGAAACCTTCTCCAAACCAGCCCAAACACTAGTGGTTCACATGCAGGTCACTCTCTTGTGCCAAGGATGAGGTAGTGGCTGCTGAAAGACTTCAAAATTTTTTGTCATATTTTGGGCTGATTTTTTATTCCTCACCACAATCCTCACCTGATTGTGTGCACCAGTTAACCTTCAGTTAGTTGTTGGGAAGGGATTATGTTACATCTCATGTGGGTATTTTATAGGCTGATGCCCTGGATTATAGTGACATATGATATATTGTTTCCAAATGCAGGCAGGAACCTCTCTCCTCTGGCTCTGCATCCTGGAGATGGCCTCACCCAAGGTTGCAGTGGTGGGCGCAGGAGTCATCGGCCTGTCCACAGCACTGTGCATCACAGAGACTTGTCCCAGCTGCTCTGTGACAGTCCTGTCAGAGCAGTTCAGCCCCAACACCACAAGCGATGTGGCAGCTGGGATGCTCATCCCTCACACCTACCCAGGTTTGTTTAATTCAGGGCAGCACTGCCCATGGCACTCCATGCAGCTGTGTCCAAGTGTGCAGCAGTGCATAGAGGCTAAGGAAGAAAAGTGCCTTGACCTGTGTTCCCTGTCCCATATCCTTGACACTCATTTGTATGCTTCTCTGCATTATTCCTCTCTGTAAGTTTGGTTTTGTTCACGTGCAGACACACCGATCCACAGGCAGAAGCAGTGGTTCAAAGAGACCTTCACTTACCTTCTTGCCATCAGCAACTCAGCTGAAGCATCAGATGCTGGCATTCACCTGGTCTCTGGGTAAGAACAGCCTCTGGTACATTTGTGCTGTGTTCTAGAGCAGGCAGACAGCTTTTCTTTGCTAGAATTCAGGGGTATTCCCTGCAGTGAATAGCTTTTATGTCTGTATTCCCAAGAAACTGCATTGTAGCTGCTCACATATGATGTATTTTTAGGCAAAATTCAGGAACAGGTGTGCATAGAAAAGCCACTCAAGTCTGACCAGCACCAAATATCTTTTAATAACCAATGTTTTCCACTCTGTCACTGACTAGTTGTTTGCAGCAGGGATCATCTCCATAGGGATGGGCCTGTTTCAGCAACTAGGTACAGGGATTCAACGGGGGGAGTATGTTGGAGGTGTTTTATGCTGCCTGTTATGTACTCAGAAATTTGCCTCTTGGGAGTATTGAGACTGAGCACTCTGTAATTTTATGGATACCCAGGGAATGGTGAACAAGGGATGGTGTGCCAGTGGCCCCACCAGGTACATCCAGGTGTCTGCAGTTGTGGTGGGGACCTTGCATGAGGGCACTCTGTACATACACTATCACTGGATACTCTGCAGTTTATTTACCCTGGTGTGCCACCCTCAAGCTCTGCTGTGCTGACTCTCTGCCTGTTTGCCCAGGCAGGAATTGCAGGAGCAGGCAGCGATGTTTCTCCATTGCTGTTAACCTTGCAGAGCTGCACTGGTGGGGGTAAAGAGGTTCCTGAGCTCCTGGGTTTGTGCTAAGATTACCATGACACATAACATGGCAAAGCAAAAACAGTGACGTTTTCCAGATTTTTCTCTGTCTTTTTAGTTGGCAGGTATTTAAAAGCACTCCCAAAGAAGAGTTACCTTTCTGGTCAGATATTGTGCTGGGATTTCGAGCAATGTCTGAAGCAGAACTCCTAAAGTTCCCGCAGCACCGATTTGGTCAGGCCTTTACAACCCTGAAATGTGACTGCCCACCCTACCTGCTATGGCTGGAGAAGAGGTAGGTTTTGCTGCAGGCTGGGCATGCAGAGAGACTGGAGGCAAGAAAGGATCTCCTTGAGAGCCTTAGATTTGAAAAAAAACTGGAAAAAAGACTGTTTCTTCTTGCAGAAAATGCAACAAGCCCTCGCTTGGGGAGAAGCACAGGAAATAAATACCCAAATTTTCTAAAATGTGAAAATTCCCATTTATGCAATGTCCACTTTCTCCCAATGTGTCTTTACAGTGGGGCTTGGAATTTGAGCAACCCTGGGCATAGGGCCACATGGACCATGCTTGGCCAGCCAGACCTTGAAGGTGCATCCAGAACCTGCCATGTCCTGAGAAAACATTTGGCTGCTACACATTTGCCAAACTTCCCAAATTATATCCCTCTGTCATTCAAGATACATCCAGCCCCTGAGATAATAATCATGTCTAGGAAGGTGTGAAGACTTTGCACTTATGAAATAGCTGGACCAATTAATCTCAAAATTTGTCAATAATTGGAGAAATTTCTTAATTCATTTAGGTGAAAAAACCCCCAAAATGTTAAACAGCATCATCTTGTAACAAATTTTTTCAAAATGTTGGCTGCATGAGATGGGTGATGCATTCACTCTGAAGAGTTGTGGCTTCAGAGTTCATGCCTGGATTGACATCAAAGCTAGAAAATCTGCCAATTTCCAAATTTTTAAGTTTCCCCCCAATACCTCAACTTTGGAGAAGCATAAGAGAGACAGGATGCAGATCTAAAAGGGCTTTGACACCCTAGGACATTCTGCGTTAAGTATTTAATCCAAAGAACTACTTCTAAAAAGTACAGCAAATAGCTGTATCCACTTGAGAGAAAAAGACAGGCTGCAAGCTGCTTTGGGGGTAAATAAAGATGTGTACTGACACCAAGGTACAAATTGCCAGCTCAGCTGGTTACTTGGATGCTTTTTATCACACTGCAAAATGTGAAAAAGCATTTCTTCTTCTAGCAGCCAGGCAGGCTGGGAATTCTCCTGTGGCACCAGTGCCATGTGAGGTCTGTGCCATCTACTCAGTACACATGATCTGTCATATTTCATTACCTAACCGAAGCAAATTTCTGCTGCAGGACGGCTAAGTTGTACAACCCATTTAGTATCTGCCATGCGATTTCTGCTCCCTCCTCATTCCTTCTGTAGTCTTCTTATTTCTCAAAGGATGTTGTCTAATGAGATGATCAAGCTCTGTTTTTTTCTCTTCTCCCTGGTGATGAGAAATGAGAGAATATTAAACATGTAACTAATTCTCAAACCCCTAGTGACCTGAGCAGTATTTATAGACCATTCTCCTGGCAATCCACAAGGAAAATTGTTGTTGTGCCCACCTTGCTTGGCCAAAAATAGATTTCAGGAATTTTTTCCTGCTTACTTGCCCAAATTCAGTTTTCAGCAGTTTTTTTCATTGGTATATTTTTTGTGGCATGTTGACAGATAGTTACAACTCTTAGGAGCTCTCCCTGCAAGTTGCCCAACCACAGCTGCTGCATGAGATCTCCCCTGTTCTTCCCAGACAGCTTCAGTGTCCTGCAGCATCAGGCCTCAGAGCATCAACTGTGCCCTGGATTCTTGGCTCACTTACTGCTCTGTGGGAAACCACTGTCTTTCTAGTGGGGTTGATGACTGCCAGCTGCTAGAATGTTGCAGAGGATGGGATTTTCCACTTAGTCCATCACAGACCTGTCTCCTGACTTGCTTATGCTAAAACCCCCAGCAATGCAATCCATCTGACAGCATGCAGTCACTCCATCTCATGCCTGTGATTTTCCACAGGGCAGGGCTTCAAAATTCAGGCAAGTTCAGGGGAGGATTTGGCTTGAAATTGAGCTCAAAAATGAATCTCAAGAAGTGACTTTCACTGAAGAGCAGGCATGCATGTATAGTGCACTGAGCCATCCTGGTGACTCCTGGCTGCTGCTCCAGAAGGTTATGGGCATGCTGGGGGGTCCTGTGCCACATCTGCTCAGCCTTAGTGCAGATCTTAGGGCTTGGCATGTGGCACTAGGTGGCTACATAGCTCAGGAGGTGAGTTGGGAATGAATGTGGCAGCATATAACAGGCACATAAAAAGGGCCACATAAAAAGGGCAATAGCTCTGCCACTAGCATGAGCAAACTGGTAAATAAATCTGTTGTTTTCCAACTTGTCTGGGCTGTTGAAGCTTGGTAGAGTTACAGGAAGGAGTCAAGACTGTGAGGACCTGACTGTTTGCTTAGGGTCTGATGCCAGACCCTTTTCTAATGCTGCTCAATTTGCTGTAATTTTTCCAGCTCTACCAGGCTAAATACCTCTGGTCAAATCAGACAAATCACAAACAGAACCCCCATGGCATTTTCTTTGCTTTTTGTCCCAATCTATTGTTTGGTTTTGATCAGTATGTAAAGGCAAAGGCAATCTATATGATATACTTAATATTCATAATAATTATGTAAGGGTTTAGGGATTTCTTCTCTGCCTCACTTCTGGAGTCCTTTTGCAGGTTGAAAGCAACTGGCACCCAGATGTCCACCAGGAAAGTGGCAGACCTGTGGGAGCTGCACAGTGAATACGACGTCGTTGTCAACTGCGCAGGCCTGGGAGCCCACCAGCTGGTGGGGGACAAGCAGCTCTTCCCTGTCAGGGGACAAGTACTCAAGGTTCGCGCTCCTTGGGTGAAACAATTCATCAGGGATGGAGATGGCTTGACTTACATCTACCCAGGGATACACAGGGTGACTCTAGGGGGAACTAGGGAAAAGGGGAGCTGGAGTCTTTGCCCTGATGCTGGCACTACTAGAGACATCTTTGACAGATGCTGCTCCCTTGAGCCCTCTCTGCAGGGAGCTCAGGATATCGAGGTGAAGGTGGGCCTGAGGCCGTCCAGACAGTGTGTGAGAGTGCAGAGAGAGGTTTTGAGCCAAGGAGGAGTTAAGCTTCCAGTGGTCCACAACTATGGGCATGGGGCAGGTGGCTTTTCAGTGCACAGGGGCACAGCCAACGAGGCTGCTCACCTAGTGGGAGAGTGCATTTCTGCTCTGCAAGGCAAGTGCCTTGCATCGAGGGCCAAGCTTTGAATCCCAGAGGCTCCTTTTCCATTTACACCTAGTGCTGCATCTCCTAGAAGCAGCTTGGACTTTTAGTCCATTACTGTATAGAAGGGAACTAAGTCAACATCTTATTCCAATGCAGATACTCAGTGATATATTCTAACACCTTGGAAAGGCATGATGTGTTGATCCAAGTATTAATCCAGCTAATCATCTCCTCCATCTGCCCTGGGCATTTGTCTTAGCCTTATGTGAAGAAGACAAGATACATAAATACTCTTCACATAACAGGGATCAGATTGCTGCAGTATAATACAAATAACAACAATTCAGCATTTCTGCATCTGCATCTAAAGGGTATCAGATGCAGTAGGCTCAGATTCAGTAAAAATAAGTCGTCTCCTCTTGTACCAAATCTAATCTTGAGTTGCCCTTATTTCTGCCACCCCACTAATAAATTTTATCATTGTCTCTATGATTTAGAAGGAAAAGAAAACCCCATGCAGTGCTGCATTACAATACTTCACACAATGACCAGACAAGTGTGATGTTAAGAGCAGGTCTGTAATACCCATCACTACATTTGCTCATATTGCACCTCAGGAAACTTAAAAGTTTCTGCTAATATTGCCCTACATGAGCTACAGTTTTGTGCATCTTTTCTCACACTAGTTTGCAAACCTGTTTTCCTTCAAGGCCCTCCGATTTTGCACTTCAGACCCCAATGATTTCCCCCAGCCCCTCCTGTCCTCCCCCACACAACATTGATATGGCCTTTGTTCTACTGAAGAGGGTTTTTCAGAGAGGGCTGGGGAATGCAACATCCCTTTTCTACTTCACAACACCACTGTCTACTTTCCTTGCAACAGCTGATATGAATAAATTGGAGACAAACCAACAAGGAATCTAACACCAGCATCAGTTTTGTAGCAAAGCCATTTAAGACTAGATAAACACTCTAAAGAAAAATTTGACTGTAACTGGACATTAGCAAGTTCCTCTGCTGTAAGAAGGCTGTCACCAGAGCCCAGATCCACTCACTCCATGGCAGAGGCTCTGTTGGGCTTTACACGCCCCTTAGAAACTCAAGCCCTTTGATGTGTCTGAAGATAATCACTCCCCAAAATGGGATCTTACCATCCAAGTACAGGTCCGACTCTTAGTGATTAAATGCCTCATTAAATCTTAAATGGCTCACTTGAGAGTGTTATCATCCATTTTTGTCTAGCTTTTTTGTCCACAGAATTACAAAACTATTCAAAATCCTTCAGTAATTTCAGTGATTAAAATTAATTGATAAATAAATTTCTAATAATGCAGCAAAGGTCACTTCTGTAGTGTCTCCTTTCATAAGCAAAGGATTTTCTTGCATTTGGGATGGCCTGACAGGGCTAAGAAGGGCCACATTCAGCCATGGCTGCCAACTCTTGCTGTTCTCAGTGGGGATGAGGACAGTTATCATTTGCAAGGGACAGCTGTCAGAAGAAACATCACCAAATTAAATTATAGTTCAATAAGCGCCTGGGACCAGCCTAAGCCAGCCCTGCCTGCAGCAGCCTTGTCCTCTTTTGCTCAGTTCTGAAGGCTAATTTTGCATTCCCCCCTTCGTCCCCCCCATTTGTCCTTTCCAGTGGTATGAGAGGGCAGAGCTGCAGCTTTTGGCAGCAGTGTTGGCATAGGGCTTGTCAAACTGCAGCTTTGTCCTCAGCTAACACAGAACATAAAAATACATGGAAAAAACCCATAAGAATGGGCTCTTTTCTCTTAATTTTTATTTTAGGCTTAAAAACAGCAAACAGTGTAACATATCCTGGAGCAAGAAATGCTACTAGTGCTAACTGGGCGATCATAGCCCCATAAGAAAGAAAAGCTGTGCTTGTGCACTTCTTCTCTGCTGAGTAACAGGGTTTCTTCTGATCTACTTCTAAAAATTGTCTGGTTTGATACAGTGTCAGAATAGGTTTGGCTGCAAAGATTATCCATCTGGTGTCCTAGCTCTGTTCATAGCCAGCAAGGGGGACAGCCACTTCTGGCTTAGGATCTTCCTCTTCTGTGGGGTAGCTTAGTGTTTCAGATTATTTATCTTCCACACAGTTGTTGACTTGCTTCTAAAACCATTTATGGTGCTTCTGTACTCCCCAACATCCTGTGAAAACAGGTTCTGTAAAGAGAAACTTCTTTGCCCAGGAGCAGAGCTTGTTGCCTGCATCTTTGTCTTGAACCTGAGAACATCATCAGATGCCCCTTTCTTGCCTGTTATGAGAGGTAGTGACTCCATGGCCTGTTTGAGTTTATAAAGCTCCACCACACTCTCTCTCACACTCTTCTTTCCCATCTTGAAATATCTTGGTTTACATAATAGATAAGCACCTCACTTTTACAAGCCCTGGTCCTCACAGCGACATATCTGTTGGAGAAGACTGCACTGTAAAGCATAAGCAATCCAGAAGGTTCCTTCTCCAAGTGATAGAGCAGCCAACAAGGTGAGGTGCTATGCTGGACCCCGTTCTTGCCAACAAGGAGAGGCTGGTGTTCCAAGTGAAGATATTTCTGAGGGGTCAGTATTGGGGCTGTTGCTGTTTAAAATCCTTGTCAGTGACACAGACATTGGGATCAAGGGCACCCTCAGCAAGTTTGCCAATGATACTGAGCTGTGTGGTGCAGTGGACACACTGGAGGAAATGGGATGTCATCCAGAGAGCCTGGCAGGCTTGAGAGGTGGGACAGTGCAAACCTCATGAACTTCAACAAGGCCAAGTGCAAGGTCCTGCATCTGGGTTAGGTTGATCCCAAACACAAATACAGGTTGGGTGGAGAATGGACTGAGAGCAGCCCTGAAGAGAAGAACCTTGTTTTGAGAAGCTCAACATGACCCAACAATGTGTGCTCAGAGCCCAGAGAACCAACCATATCCCTGTCCACATTGCAGCAGAGTGATCAGCAGGTTGAGAAAGGTGATTCTACTCCTCTGCTCAGCTCTTGTGAGACCCCACCTGCAGTGCTGCAGCCAGCTCTGGAGACCCCAACATCAGAAGAAAATGTACCTGCTGGAGTGAGTCCAGAGGAGAAAATTAAGATGATCAGAAGGTTGGAGAACCTCTCTTATGTACATAGACTGAGAGAGCTGGGGTCATTCAGCCTGGAGAGGAAGCAGCTCTGGGGAGACCTTAGAGCACCTTCCAGTACCTAAAGGAGGCTTACATGAGTTGAATTGGAGACTTTTTGCAAGGGCATGTAGTGACAGGACAAGGATGAATGGCTTTAAAATGAAAGAGGGTGGATTTAGATTAGAAAGAAGTTCCTCACTGTGAGGTCAGTGAGATTCTGGCACAGCTTGTCTAGAGATGTGGGTTCCTTTTACCCGGAAGTATCTAAAGCCAGGTTGAATGGGGCTTTAAGCAACCTGGTCTAATAGAAGGTATGCCTGCTCATGCCAGAGGGTGTAACTAGATGATCTTTAATATCCCTTCCAACCCAAACCATTCCATAACTCTCTTCCCTTCATAATATATTAAAATGCTTTTTAGTCATTAAGCATTTAAGTGGGAACAACCAGATAGCTGTCCTGAGAAGTACTAGCTGTTTCAGTGGCCATGGCTGAGGCTGGATAGTGAGGCAGTCTTCCTCCCATCTCAGCCAGGTGTTTCTCTCTACTGTTAGCTATGCTGATTTTCACCTGCCATTACTTTGTGCAAACTCATGAGATAGTTTTTGCAATTCCTTGAGGCAGTTTGTATTTTACTGCCTTGAACAGACTGCTATCACCAGCAGATCAGTCACTTGCCTGTCTGATGGATCTGTGGATGACTACTGGCCCTACCACGATCTCTCTAAGATGCAAATGGTGGCTTCTCTCCACTGTGAAGAATGGATTTATCCTTATCTTGTCTCTCTATGCTGTATGCAGCTGCTGACTCATGAGAGGATATTCCCTCTTACCCCATGCCAGATTAGCTTCTTAATGGGTCCTTGGTGACAGATGTTGTTAAAGGCTTTCCAGAAGCTGAGCAGATCACAGTGAGTGGATTGCTCTCATCTGCAACTTCACAGTTTCCTCTGAAGCTGTCAGAGGGTGGTGGAGCACAGCTTCATAGATTCTCACTGCAAAGCTCTGCCAGAAGCTCTGCTTCTTTGTCTGTGTCTCTCCTTGCAGCTATTCTGTTACTATGGCTTATGCTGTTTGCCTGCCACAGGTGTCAGATTTAATGGCTTGCATTTCTCTAGATCCCTTACAGTGCTTAAAACAGTATCACTTGCCATCCTCTTTTTTCTTCAGCTATTTTAAGTAAAAACATATACACTGGCTCTTATAGTGCAACAATTTCCATTAGAATTCCATAAAAACCCACAAGCGAGTAAAATCTGCTTTTCATGATTTTGTTGCTATCCCTTGCATTTGTTTGTTCTGAAGCCTCATCTAATGAGGCTTCAATCTGAGGCAGCTTTCCTGCATTATCCCTTTAACAAATGGTTCTGCCACGGGAATTCCACTAAGTCTTTCTGCTCTGAATGCAGACACAATCTGTGTAGCTGTTGTGTTAGGATATGTTTTCTCTCAAACGCCTTTTCCACCCTGATCATCTGCTGACTGCACACCCTGACCACTGCAGAACCCTCCAGCAGGCTCCCTGCTCCTGCTAGGATAGAGGAGGCTTTTTGTCTAGTAACAAGTTTCCTCAAAATATATTCTTTAGTCTTCCTTTCCATTCCTGCTTTTAATTTGACAGAGTTCATGTCCTTTTCCTAATTTGGATGATCTATTTTGGTTCTTTTCCATGTAATTTTTATCATGCTATTACAATGACTCAATAATTATCTTCCATCTGGAATGTGTCTGATATTTCAGACTTGTGTTATAAAGAGGTCAAAATGGCACCTTTTAACAAATGTCATCATGATTCTCTGCTCCTCCTCACTTCCCCAGTTTCTAGCTTGAAATTGTTTTCTAAATCTTACTCCTTCTCACAGAGATTTTCTCCCTGTTTAAAGTCATGCCACACAAAGATTGAGCATTCTATTTAGAAACCTCATATTTTTGTTCAAAAAGCTTTCAATTTGCAAAGAATATGACCTAAGTTTTCGTGAATAACTGAATATCCTTCCCTTCTGCTTCTCTAGGCATGGAAAATTTAAGTAATCTAAAATATATTTTAGGTACACAGTGATGCTGCCCTGTGCCAACTGTACACCTGGCCACAAAGGGGGGTCAGTGTTTCAGTGCCTTCAGGCCAGCTCACTGACACTGACTGCTTTCAGGCAGTTCAAGTTTGTTGAGGTAAGTCCTGTCTTGCTTCAGCTGCCCAGCCCCAGGTGTTGACCTCCAGCAATATCTCATCAGCCATCCCTGAGTTTCTGCTCCTCACCCAAGACTTGTGCCAGGAGCTGAAGCAAAGCTGTGGCCTGTTACCTCTCCAGCTTCAGCTAAGCCAGCAGCTGAGGAATTTTCAAAACCCCATTTTGATCTTAAATCTGTCTGTGCTGCTGCATCAGCTCTGTAGTTTTCAGCTAAAATCACAGAACAAGTGTCAGAGAAACACTCACACATGGGAGAAGATTACAGTGGAAGGTTCATTAAACCTCCCTGACCTCCCTGTGCTGATAAAAGGTGTCCTGAAAGAAAGACTTAGCTGTCACCTGGGCAAAGCATTTTGTCCCCGTGCTGTTCCTTAAGCCTATGCGTGTCTGGACATAAGTTATCCAAACTGTGCTTGAGTATTTCCTTCTTATCCACACTTTCTGAGCTACATTGAAGAGGCACCCCTGGCAGATGGCAACCAATCTGCCACACTCACATGGAACTTCAAAGGTGTAATGGTGGTATAGAAAGAGAACGATTATATTTTGAGATATTTTTTATCAATCCTTGTGATTCCAGAGAGCAGATGGAATGTGTGATGGATTTTAGAGCTTGATCACAAAATAATAGTTTTCTACAACAGGGAATTTTGTTTATTTTCTTGGCAGAAACAATGCCATAAAGTCATATTGTCTTGATGTAGGCTTTTGCCTCTGTTTAAAACAAATTACTGGAAAATAGAGGAAAATTGTCATTCACCATTCATTACCATTCTCTTCCAGTCAAGGACTGTTTGAGATAAACTGCAAATTCATTAGGAATAAATGTAGCAATTAGAGATAACATCATGGCCTGGACCGAGATTTATATTGTTTTCACAGCAATCAAGTGACTATTGTTACGATATCCGCTGCTCTAGTCTACCTTGCTCTATTCCCTGCTTTCCACCAGAGGGAGATATTGGATCAAGCAGTTGGTGAGAAAACCAGCACGCTCTTGTCTCCGAGAGCCAATGGAGATTCATCGGAAACCCTGTTGGGCTCCCACACGCCTACAAGGCTTGAGGGACTTGGCTGCTTCAGTAGAACTCTAAAAAGGGATAATGGATCAGTTGTTTATGGAGAACACTTTAAAAAACTACAATAAAATGTGAAGGTAGCAGCAGCACACGTGAAGCGGTTGGTAAAAAAATAAAAATTATAATAATAAACCTAGATAAAGCTGCTGCTGTAGCAGAGTGTCCCAGATTTTTTCCTCCACGAAAAGGCTGGAGAGGGAACTATTGCCTTGGATAACCAAGTATCTTTAGTTCCTTGTGTTGTGTGTTCTTTGGGGTCCCCCAGCCCCTCAAATTATGTCTTGGCTGGACGTCTTGTGGGGCAGTCCCTGTGGGACTGCACCCAGGTCCATGTGTCCACTGGCTCTGACCTGGTGAGTCTAGACACCATTCTGGGTGTTCAGATATTAGAAATTACTGCTCCTTCAAGATTTGAAATGGACTGGTTTATTTCTGGGGATTTTCCCCTCATGTCTATTTTTCTCAATGAAGAAGTAAAAATTACATATTTTGGACAAGGAGAAGCACCCATGAGTCAAAACCCAGGCTTATTAAGAAAGGGTGGTTCTGGGGAGAAAAGAAAGGGGGAAGAAACTTTTCTGAAAGTAAACAACTTCATACAAATGGTATTTCCAAAAGTAAAAACAGTTTCAAGGGAATCTTCCTGTGTTTTGCTTTCATTCTTTGAGACTGTCTTTCAGCCTTTGAGACTGACCACTGACAGCGGCCAGCACTAGGGGAGCTCTATCCCACACCATTTTCCTCTGTTCCTGTTAATGTCCATTACCCACCAATATATTTCTTACACCATAAGAAGCATGTACCATGTGCATCACATGCTGCGCTCCCACCGTTGTCACATCTCCCGCTTTTTGATTCAACTTCTCCAAAGTCCCAGTCAAACAGCTGATACTTAAGCCTTACATTAGCCTATCCTTCACTTTATGAGCCAAACACAGGAGGGGAGGTTTGTTTATTTTCTGTGTCATCAGAGAATTAAGCAACTGAGACAGCTAATGGTGTTTCAGAACCTGTGTGTGAGACTTCAGTCAGCATTTTGGCTAAAATGAAGTTCTGAAAAACACCCTTCCCTCAGGGAACACAGTAGAGCCATGGAAGGAGTTTCTCTGTCACACAAATGAATGGTTTAGATTGCTTAAAGAATCACCATCAAATATATTAGTGAAAACAAACTTTAACACAAATTTGCAAAAGTCAGGCAAAGCTCAATGGCAAGGCTTACTCTAATACTGCATGGATAATATGTGTAGAGGATAACCAATTAGAATCAATTTAGGGTGATTTATATGGAGGCCAGGGATTTAAAAAGGGATGAGGAAGGAAAGGTTAAGGGAGACTCTGGTGGGTCATGAGATTCAGAGTGAACTCCCTTGCTTGCTATACTTCTCAGAGAGGTGCCCACACATGGCTGAATTCAATCTTACTCATGCAAGGTCAATTGTTTATGTCTAAAGGATCTAGTAGCACTTAAATATCAGATTAACCAAGGATCAACTACAAACAGTAATAACAGTTATGGATTCAAGATAACAACATGCATACTATATTTGATATAGGGTGTTCAAGTCAGTACACGCCCAGGTATGTGTGTGCAAACATACAAATACACACAGAGGCACGGATATGTAATGTATAAGTACAAAGGTAAATATATTAAAACGTTTCCCTTGAGAATCAGTGAAACATGCATGTCTAATGCCTTTTTGGCATTTCTTAATGGGGGTGAGGTGGGATGTTGAACCTCTAGTAGTGGGATACCAATCCAGGTTCTGTTGCCAGAATTCAGGTTCTGAATTGAGAGTTTGGGCACTTTTGAGAGGTGTCCCACACAGAGAGAAATACTGATGTAACCCACTGCCATCCAGAAGAGCTCAAAGCATCTGTCTTAGGACCACTGTTTTTAGGGACCTGAGATAGTTGACTTAAGTCACTGATATATTTTCATCCTGGCTGCAAATCTGGGTTAGTTACTACTGACTAGTAGGTAATTTGTGAAATTCCAGTGACGATGGTACTGTTCCACCTGAGTTACATTTCAGATAAGGAACATTCCAAAGCTGTCAAGGCATGACTGATTATTCCTGCTATCATCTCCCACCTTGGTAATGCAGCAGGAGTTCCTGGTACGGTTGGTACCGTCCCCCACCTCAGCTTTCCAAGAGTTTCCTGTATGACCAAGAGATGCTTCACCACCAATCTCTTTTGGAAAGGCCTGAGC